>JAIRCJ010000322.1:92116-107422 GCA_020883675.1 Bruguiera gymnorhiza
TAGATGGGAGTGCAGAACCTTCTTATTACAGTCCCTTGCTTGTGTTATTTCATAAATAATTTTTCGAAAGATTATATAAGTCATTTCAAATTGCGTTTAGGAAAAAGAGACAATTTAGAAATTGCAAAATTTCAATTCAACAGAGTACTGACAATTCACTTATCCTTAGTAGATTTTGAAATTTGAAAAATTGCAAAATTGAAATATTTTGATTTTTAAATTTATTGTTAATATCATTTGATTTAATTAGTGAGAAAAATATAATATGTGAAAAATACAATATTTGAATATCTTAATTGAACAAAAATACAAGTAATGGACTCAATTGCATAAAATAAATTTAGTGGATGAATATTATAAATGGCAATCCCAAGTTTCAATATGGTGTTAAGTAGATATCCCAAAATGGGAGTGGAGAACCTTCTTATTATAGTCCATTGCTTTTGCTTTTTCTTAAGTAGTTTGCCTGAAGATTATATAAATCATTTCAAATTGCGTTGAGGCAAGAGAGACAATTCAAAAAATTGCAAAATTTAAATTCCGCAAAGTATTGACAAATTATTTATCCCTAGCAGATTTTAAAATTCCAAAAATTGCAAAAGTGCAATATTTTGATTTTTAAATATATTATTAATGTCATTTGATTTAATTGGTAAGAAAAATACAATATTTGAATAAGTTAATTGAACAAAAATACAAGTAATGGACTCAATTGCATAAAATACACTTTAGTGGATGAATATTATAAATAGCAATCCCAAGTTTCAATGTTGTGTTAAGCATATATCCCTATATGAGAGTGGAGAACCTTCTTATTACAGCCCATTGCTTTTGCTTTTTCTTAAGCAATTTGCATGAAGATTATATAAATCATTTCAAATTGCATTGAGACAAACGAGACAATTCAAAAAATTGCAAAATTTAAATTCAACAAAGTATTGACACTTTAGTTATCCCTACCAGATTATATATTCTAAAAATTGCAAAATCGAAATATTTTGTTTTTTAAATTTATTGCTAATGTCGTTTGATTTAATTGATGAGAAAAATACAATATTTGAATAAGTTAATTGAACAAAATTACAAGTAATGGACTCAATTGCATAAAATACACTTTATTGGATAAATATTATAAATAGCAATCCCAAGTTTCAATATTGTGTTAAGCATATATCCCTAGATGGGAGTGCAAAACCTTTTTATTACAGTTCATTGCTTTTGCTTTTTCTTAAGTAATTTGCCTGAATATTATATAAATCATTTCAAATTGCGTTGAGGCAAAGGAGACAATTCAAAAAATTGCAAAATTAAATTCAATAAAGTATTGACAATTCACTTATCCGTAGCAGATTTTAAAATTCTAAAAATTGCAAAATTGAAATATTTTGATTTTTAAATTTATCGTTAATGTCGTTTGATTAATTGGTGAGGAAAATATACTATATGAATATAATATTTGAATATGCTAATTGAACAAAAATACAAGTAATGAACTCAATTGCATAAAAGACATTTTAGTGGATGAATATTATAAATAGCAATCTCAAGTTTCAAGGTTGTGTGAAGCATATACCTCTAGTTAGGAGTGCAGAACGATCTTATTAGAGTCCATTGCTTTTCCTTTTTCTTAAGTAATTTTTTTGAAAGCAGGAATTTTATAAATCATTTCAAATTGCATTGAGGCAAAGGAGAGAATTAAGAAAATTGCAAAATTTAAATTCAACAGATTATTGACAATCTATTTATCCCTAGCAGACTTTAAAATTCTAAAAATTGCAAAAATGCAATATTTTGATTTTTAAATTTGTTATTTATGTCGTTTGATTTGATTGGTGAGAAAAATACAATATTTGAATAAGTTAATTAAACCAAAATACAAGTAATGGACTCAATTGCATAAAATACACTTTAGGCGATGAATATTATAAATAGAAATCCCAAATTTCAATGTTGTGTTAAGCATATATCCCTAAAAGGGAGTGCAAAACCTTCTTATTACAGCCCATTGTTTTTGCTTTTTATTAAGCAATTTGCGTAAAAATTATATAAATGATTTCAAATTGCATTGAGGCGAAGGAGAGAATTCTGAAAATTGGAAAATTTCACTTCCACAGAGAATTCACAATTCATTTATCGCTAGCAGATTTTAAAGTCTAAAAATTGGAAAATTGAAATATTTTAACTTTTACATTTATTATTAATGTCATTCGATTTAATTGACGAGAAAAATATAATATGTGAAAATTATAATATTTAAATATGTTAATTGAACAAAAATACAAGTAATGGACTCAATTGTATAAAATACACTTTAATGGATGAATATTATAAATAGCAATTCCAAGTTTCAATGTTGTGTTAAGCATATATCCCAAGATGGGAGTACAGAACCATCTTATTACAGTCCATTACTTTTGCTTTTCCTTAAGTAATTTGCCTAAAGATTACATAAATTATTTCAAATTGCGTTAAGGCAAAGGATTGAATATGTTAATTGAACAAAAATACAAGTAATGGACTCAATTGCATAAAATACACTTTAGGCGATGAATATTATAAATAGCAATCCCAAGTTTCAATGTTGTGTTAAGAATATATCCCTAGATAGGAGTACAGAACCTTCTTATTACAGTCCATTGCTTTTGCTTTTTCTTAAGTAATTTGTTTGAAAATTATATAAATCATTTCAAATTGTGTTGAGGCAAAGGAGGCAATTCATAAAATTACAAAATTTAAATTCAACAGTGTATTGACAACTCATTTATCCCTAGCAGATTTTAAAATTCCAATGCAAAAGTGCAATATTTTGATTTTTAAATATATTATTAATGTCGTTTGATTTGATTGGTGAGAAAAATGCAATATTTGAATAAGTTAATTGAACAAAAATACAAATAATGGACTTGATTTCATAAAATACACTATAGTGGATGAATATTATAAATAGCAATCCCAAGTTTCAATGTTGTGTTAAGCATATATCCTTAGATAAGAGTGCAGAACCTTCTTATTACAGTCCATTGTTTTTGCTTTTTCTTAAGTAATTTGCCTGAATACTATATAAATCATTTCAAATTGCATTGAGGCAAAGGAGACAATTTAAAAAATTGAAAAATTAAATTCAATAGAGTATTGACAATTCACTTATCCGTAGCAGATTTTAAAATTCTAAAAATTACAAAATTGAAATATTTTGATTTTTAAATTTATCATTAATGTCGTTTGATTAATTGGTGAGGAAAATATACTATGTGAATATAATATTTGAATATGCTAATTGAACAAAAATACAAGTAATGAACTCAATTGCATAAAAGTCACTTTAGTGGATGAATATTATAAATAGCAATCTCAAGTTTCAAGATTGTGTGAAGCATATATCCCTAGATATAAGTGTGGAACGATCTTATTAGAGTCTATTGCTTTTCCTTTTTCTTAAGTAATTTTTCTGAAAGTAGGAATTTTATAAATCATTTCAAATTGCATTGAGGCAAAGGAGAGAATTAAGAAAATTGCAAAATTTAAATTTAACAGATTATTGACAATCTATTTATCCTTAGCAGATTTTAAAATTCTAAAAATTTCAAAAATGTAATATTTTGATTTTTAAATTTGTTATTATTTTCATTTGATTTGGTTGGTGAGAAAAATACAATATTTGAATATGTTAATTAAACAAAAGTACAAGTAATGGACTCAATTGCATAGAATACAATTAAGTGGATGAATATTATAAAAAGCCCTCCTAAGTTTCAATGTTGTGTAAAACATATATCCCTCGATGGGAGTGTAGAACCTTCTTGTTACAGTCCATCGCTTTTGCTTTTTCTTAAGTAATTTGCTAGAAGATTATATAAATTATTTCAAATTGCATTGAGGTAAAAGAGACACTTCAAAAAATTGCAAAATTTTGATTCAAGAAAGTATTGACAATTCAGTTATCCCTAGCAGATTATAAATTCTAAAAATTGCAAAATCGAAACAAAAATACAAGCAATGAACTCAATTGCATAAAAGACACTTTAGTGGATGAATATTATAAATAGCAAGCCCAAGTTTCAATATTTTGTTAAGCATATATCCCTAAATGGAAGTGCAAAACCTTCTTATGACAGTCCATTACTTTTGCTTTTTTTTAAGTAATTTGCCTGAAGATTATAATATTTAAATATGTTAATTGAACAAAAATACAAGTAATGGACTCAATTGTATAAAATACACTTTAATGGATGAATATTATAAATAGCAATTCCAAGTTTCAATGTTGTGTTAAGCATATATCCCAAGATGGGAGTACAGAACCATCTTATTACAGTCCATTACTTTTGCTTTTCCTTAAGTAATTTGCCTAAAGATTACATAAATTATTTCAAATTGCGTTAAGGCAAAGGAGACAATTCAGAAAATTGCAAAATTTAAATTCAATAGAGTATTGACAAATCTTTTATCCCTAGTAGATTTTAAAATTCCAAAAATTGCAACAGTGCAATATTTTGATTTTTAAATATATTATTAATGTTGTTTGATTTGATTGGTGAAAAGAATACAATATTTGAAGAAGTTAATTGAAGAAAAATACAAATAATGGACTCAATTACATAAAATACACTTTAGTGGGTGAATATTATAAAATAGCAATCCCAAATTTCAATGTTGTATTAAGCATATGTCCCCAGATGAGAGTGCAGAATCTTCTTGTTACAGTCCATTACTTTTGCTTTTTCTTAAGTAATTTGCCTGAAAATTATATAAATCATTTCAAATTGCGATGAGGGAAAGGAGACAATTAAGAAAATTGCAAAATTTAAAGTCAACAGATTATTGACAATTCATTTATCCCTAGGAGATTTTAAAATGCTAAAAATTGCAAACATGCAATATTTTGATTTTTAAATTTGTTGTTAATGTCATTTGATTTAATTGGTGAGAAAACTACAATATTTGAATAAGTTAATTGAACAAAAATACAAGTAATGGACTCAATTGCATAAAAGACACTTTAGTGGATGAATATTATAAATAGCAAACTCAAGTTTCAAGGTTGTGTGAAGTTTATATTCCTATATGGGAGTGCGGAACCATCTTATTAGAGTCCATTGCTTTTCCTTTTTCTTAAGTAATTTGTCTGAAGGCAAGAATTCTATAAATCATTTCAAATTGCATTGAGGCAAAGGAGGGAATTAAGAAAATTGCAAAATTTAAATTCAACAGATTATTGACAATTTATTTATCCCTAACAGATTTTAAAATTCTAAAAATTGCAAAGATGCAATATTTTGATTTTTAAATTCGTTGTTAATGTCGTTTGATTAGATTGGTGAGAAAAATACAATATTTGAATAATTTAATTGAACAAAAATACAAGTAATGGACTCAATTGCATAAAATACACTTTATTGGATGAATATTATAAGCAGCAAACCCAAGTTTCAATGTTGTGTTAAGCATATATCCCTAGATGGGAGTGGAGAACCTTCTTATTACAGTCCATTACTTTTGTATATTCTTAAGTAATTTGCTTGAAGATTATATAAATCATTTCAAATTGTGTTAAGGGAAAGGAGACAATTCATAAAATTGCAAAATTTAAATTCAACAAAGTATTGACAATTCAGTGATCCCTAGTAGATTATAAATTCTAAAAATTGTAAAATTGAAATATTTTGATTTTTAAATTTAACGTTAATGTCGTTTGATTTAATTGGTAAGAAAAATATAATATGTGAAAAATATAATATTTGAATATGTCAATTGAACAAAAATACAAGTAATGCACTCAATTGTATAAAATACAATTATGTGGATGAATGTTATAAATAGCACTCCCAAGTTTCAATGCTGTGTTAAGCATATATCCCTAGATAGGAGTGTAGAACTTTCTTATTACAGTCCATTGCTATTGTATTTTCTTAAGTAATTTGCTTGAAGATTATATAAATCATTTCAAATTGTGTTAAGGGAAAGGAGACAATTCATAAAATTGCAAAATTTAAATTCAACAAAGTATTGACAATTCAGTTATCCCTAGTAGATTATAAATTCTAAAAATTGCAAAATCGAAATATTTTGATTTTTAAATTTAACGTTAATGTCGTTTGATTTAATTGGTAAGAAAAATATAATATGTGAAAAATATAATATTTGAATATGTCAATTGAACAAAAATACAAGTAATGCACTTAATTGTATAAAATACAATTATGTGGATGAATGTTATAAATAGCACTCCCAAGTTTCAATGTTGTGTTAAGCATATATCCCTAGATAGGAGTGTAGAACCTTCTTATTACAGTCCATTGCTATTGTATTTTCTTAAGTAATTTGCTTGAAGATTATATAAATCATTTCAAATTGTGTTAAGGGAAAGGAGACAATTCATAAAATTGCAAAATTTAAATTCAACAAAGTATTGGCAATTCAGTTATCCCTAGTAGATTATAAATTCTAAAAATTGCAAAATTGAAATATTTTGATTTTTAAATTTAACGTTAATGTCGTTTGATTTAATTGGTAAGAAAAATATAATATGTGAAAAATATAATATTTGAATATGTCAATTGAACAAAAATACAAGTAATGCACTCAATTGTATAAAATACAATTATGTGGATGAATGTTATAAATAGCACTCCCAAGTTTCAATGTTGTGTTAAGCATATATCCCTAGATAGGAGTGTAGAACCTTCTTATTACAGTCCATTGCTATTGTATTTTCTTAAGTAATTTGCTTGAAGATTATATAAATCATTTCAAATTGTGTTAAGGGAAAGGAGACAATTCAGAAAATTGCAAATTTAAATTCAACAAAGTATTGGCAATTCATTTATTCCTAGCAGATTTTAAATTCTAAAAATTGCAAAATTGAAATATTTTGATTTTTAAATTTAATGTTAATGTTGTTTGATCTAATTGGTAAGAAAAATATAATATGTGAAAAATATAATATTTGAATATGCTAATTGAACAAAAATATAAGTAATAGATTTAATTGCATAAAAGACACTTTAGTGGATGAATTTTATAAATAGCAATCTTAAGTTTCAAGGTTGTGTGAAGCATATATCCCTAGATGGGAGTGTGGAACGATCTTATTAAAGTCCATTGCTTTTCCTTTTTCATAAGTAATTTGTCTGAAGACGGTAATTATATAAATCATTTTCAAATTACATTGAGACAATGAGACAAATGTAAGAAAATTGAAAAATTTAAATTCAACATGGGGTAGGTTTTTCGACAATTTATTATAATTCTAAAAATCTAAAATTGCAAAAATGCAATATATTAAATTCTTAATATTTGTTGTTATATGTCGTTTGATTGATTGGTGGGGAAAATACACATACTTTGGAATTAAGTTAACTTGAACAAAAATAAAGGTACGATGGAACTCAAATTGCACTAAAAATGCATTTTAAGTGGATGAATATTATAAATAGTAATCTCAAGTTTCAATGTTGGTTAAGGCATATACTTCCTTGGATGAGAGTGCAGAACCTCTTCTTACTAGTCCATTGCTTTTGCTTTTTTTTTAAAATAATTTCCTGAAGATTATATAAATCATTTCAAATTGCGTTGAGGCAAAGGAGACAATTCAGAAAATTGCAAAATTTAAATTCAACAGAGTATTGACAATTCATTTATCCCTAGCAGATTTTAAAATTCTAAAAATTGCAAAATTGAAATATTTTGATTTTTAAATTTAACGTTAATGTCGTTTGATTTAATTGGTGAGAAAAATATAATATATGAAAATTATAATATTTTGAATATTGTCAATTGAAACAAAAATACAAGTAATGGACTCAATTGCATAAAATACAATTAAGTGGATGAATATTATTAAATAGCACTCCCAAGTTTCAATGTTGTTTAAGCATATATCCCTAGATGGGAGTGTATAACCTTCTTATTACAGTCCATTGCTATTGTATTTTCTTAAGTAATTTGCTTTCAAGATTATATAAATCATTTCAAATTGTGTCAAGGGAAAGGAGACAATTCAGAAAATTGCAAAATTTAAATTCAATAGAGTATTGACAATTCATTTATTCCTAGCAGATTTTAAAATTCTAAAAATTGCAAAATTGAAATATTTTGTTTTTAAATTTAATGTTAATGTCGTTTGATCTAATGGTGAGAAAATATAATATGTGAAAAATACGATATTTGAATAAGTTAATTGAACAAATATACAAGTAATGAACTCAATTGCATAAAATACACTTTAGTGGATGAATATTATAAATAGCAATCCCAAGCTTCAATGTTGTGTTAAGCATATATCCCTGGATGGGAGTGTAGAACCTTTTTCTTATAGTCCATTGCTTTTGCTTTTTCTAAGTAATTTGCATGAAATTATATAAATCATTTCAAATTGTGTTGAGGCAAAGGAGACAATTTTGAAAGTACAAAATTTAAATTCAACAGAGTATTGACAATTAATTTATCCCTGGCAGATTTTAAAATTCTAAAAATTGCAAAATTGAAATATTTTGATTTCTAAATTTTCGTTAAAACCGTTTGATTTAATTGGTGAGAAAAATATACTATGTGAAAATATAATATTTGAATATGTTAATTAAGCAAAATACAAGTAATGGACTGAATTGCATAAAAGCTTTAGTAGATGAATATTATAAATAGGAATCTCAAGTTTTAAGGTTGTGTGAAGCATATATTCCTTAGATGGGAGCGGGGAACCATTTTATTAGAGTCCATTGCTTTTCGTTTTTTTAAGTTATTTTTCTGAAGACAAGAATTCTATAAATCATTTCAAATTGCATTGAGGCAAAGGAGACAATTAAGAAAATTGCAAAACTTAATTCAACAGAATATTGACAATTCATTTATCCTTAGCAGATTTTAAAATTCTAAAAATTGAAAAAATGGTATATTTTGATTTTTAAATTTACTTTTAATGTCGTTTGATTTTATTAGTGAGAGAAAAAAAACAATGTTTGAATATCTTAATTAAACAAAAATACAAGTGATGGACTCAATTGCATAAAATACACTTTAGTGGATGAATATTATAAATAGCAATCCCAAGTTTCAATGTTGTGTTAAGCATATATCCTTAGATGAGAGTGCAGAACTTTCTTATTACAGTCTATTCCTTTTGCTTGTTCTTAAGTAATTGCTTGAAAATTATATAAATAATTTTACATTGTGTTGAGGCAAATGAGACAATTTAGAAAATTGCAAAATTTAAATTCAACAGTGTATTAACAATTCAGTTATGACTAGTAGATTTTAAAATTCAAAAATTGCAAAATTGAAATATTTTGATTTTTAAATTTATTGTTAATGTCGTTTGTTTAATTGGTGAGAAAAATATAATATGCGAAAAATATTATATTTGAATATGTTAATCGAACAAAAATACAAGTAATGGACTCAATTGCAAAAAATACACTTTAGTGGATGAATATTATAAATAGCAGTCAAGTTTCAATGTTGTGTCAGGCATATATCCCTAGATGAGAGTGCAGAACCTTCCTATTACAGTCAATTGCATTTACTTTTTCTTAAGTAAGTTGCCAAAAGATTATATAATCATTCTAATTACATTGAGGCAAAGAGGAACAATTTAGAAAATTGCAAAATTTAAATTCAACAATTTATTGACAATTCATTTATCCCTACCAGATTTTAAAATTCAAAAAATTACAAAATTGAAATATTTTTTTTTTAAATTTAATTGTAAATTGTTTGATTTAATTAGTGAGAAAAATATACTATGTGAAAAATATAATATTTGAATATGCTAATTGAACAAAAAATACGAGTAATGAACTCAATCGCATAAAAGACACTTTAGTGGATGAATATTATAAATAGCAAACCCAAGTTTCAATGTTTTGTTAAGCATATATCCCTAGATGGGAGTGCAAAACCTTCTTATTACAGTCCATTACTTTTCCTTTCTTAAGTAATTTGTCTGAGATTTATATAAACCATTTCAAATTGTGTTAAGGCAAAGGAGACAATTCAGAAAATTGCAAAATTTAAATTCAATAGAGTATTGACAAATCTTTTATCCTTAGTAGATTTTAAAATTCCAAAAATTGCAAAAGTGCAATATTTTGATTTTTAAATTATTATTAATGTCGTTTGATCTGATTGCTGAGAAAAAATACAATATTTTGAATAAGTTAATTGAACAAAAATACAAGTAATGGACTCAATTGCATAAAATACACTTTAGTGGATGAATATTATAAATAGCAATCCCAAGTTTCAATGTCATGTTAAGCATATATCCCTGGATGAGAGTGCAGAACCTTCTCATACGGTTCATTGCTTTTGCTTTTTCTTAAGTAATTTGCCTGAAGATTATATAAATCATTACAAATTGTGTTGAGGCAAAGGAGATAATTCTGAAAGTGCAAAATTTAAATTCAACAGAGTATTGACAATTCATTTATCCCTAGCAGATTTTAAATTCTAAAAATTGCAAAAATGGTATATTTTGATTTTAAATTTATTGTTAATGTCGTTTGATTTGATTGGTGAGAAAAAATACAATATTTGAATATCTTAATTGAACAAAAATATAAGTGATGGACTCAATTGCATAAAATACACTTTAATGGATGAATATTATAAATAGCAATCCCAAGTTTCAATGTTGTGTTAAGCATATATCTCTAGATCGGAGTGTAGAACCTTCTTATTACAGTTCATTCTTTTGCTTTTTCTTAAGTAATTTGCCTAAAGATTATATATCATTTTTAAATTGTGTTGAGGCAAAGGAGACAATTCAAAAATTGCAAAATTTAAATTTAACAGATTATTAACAATTCAGTTATCAGTAGCAGATTTTAAAATTCAAAAAATTGCAAAATTGAAATATTTTGATTTTTAAATTTATTGTTAATGTCGTTTGATTTATTAGTGAGAAAAATATAATATGCGAAAAATATTATATTTGAATATGTTAATTGAACAAAAATACAAGTGATGGACTCAATTGCATAAAATACACTTTAGTGGATGAATATTATAAATAGCAATCCCAAGTTTCAATGTTGTGTTAAGCATATATCTTTAAATGGAATAGGGAACCATCTTATTAGAGTCCATTGCTTTTTCGTTTTTCTTAAGTAATTTTTCTAAAGAGAAGAATTATATAAATCATTTCAAATTGCCTTGAGGCAAATGAGACAATTAAAAAAATTGCAAAATTAAATTCAACAAAGTATTGACAATTCAGATTATCTCTAGCTGATTTTAAAATTTTAAAAATTGCAAATTGAAATATTTTTGATTTTATATTTATTGTTAATGTCATTTATTTAATTGGTGAGAAAAATGTAATATGTGAAATATAATATTTGAATATGTTAATTAAAAAAAAATACAAGTAATGGACTCAATTGCATGAAAGACACTTTAGGGTATGAATATTTTAAATAGCAACTTAAGTTTCAAGGTTGTGTGAAGCATATATACCTAGATGAGAGTACGGAACCATCTTATTAGAGTCCATTGCTTTTCTTTTTCTTAAGCAATTGTCCGAAATAGGAATTCTATAAATCATTTCAAATTGCATTAAGCAAAGGAGAGAATTAAGAAAATTGCAAAATTTAAATTCAGTAGATTATTGACAATTCATTTATCCTTAGCAGATCTTAAAATTCTAAAATTGCAAAAATGGAATATTTTGATTTTTAATTTATTGTTAATGTCGTTTTGATTTGTTGGTGAGAAATACAATATTTGAATAAGTTAATTGAACAAAAGTACAAGTAATGGACTCAATCGCATAAAATACACTTTAGGGATGAATATTTATAAATAGCAGTCCTAAGTTTGAATCTTGTGTTAAGTATATATCCTTGTATGGGAGTACAGAACCTTCTTATTACAATCATTGCTTTTGCTTTTTCTTAGGTAATTTGCCTGAAAATTATATATAAATCATTTCAAATTGTGTTGAGACAAAGGAAACAATTCAAAAAAATTGCAAAGTTTAAATTCAACAGAGGATTGCAAATTTAAATGCAATATTTTGATTTTTAAATTTATTGTTAATGTCGTTTGATTTGATTGGTGAGAAAAAATATAATATGTGAAAAATATAATATTTGAATATGTTAATTGAACAAAATACAAGTAATGGACTTAATTGTATAAAAAACACTTTAGTGGGTTAATATTATAAATAGCAAACTCAAGTTTCAAGGTTGTGTGAAGCATATATCCCTAAATGGTAGTGGGGAACCATATATTAGGGTCCATTTCTTTTCTTTTTCTTAAGTAATTTGTCTAATGTCGTTTGATTTTGATTGGTGAAAAAATACAATATTTGAATATGTTATTGAACAAAAATACAAGTAATCAACTTCAATACAATACAATTAAGTGGATGAATATTATAAATAACACTCCTAAGTTTCAATGTTGTGCTAAATATATATCCTTAGATCGAAGTGCAGAACCTTCTTGTTACAGTCCATTACTTTTGTTTTTTCTTAAGTAATTTGCCTGAAGATTATATAAATTATTTTCAAATTGCGTTAAGGAAATGAGATAATTCAGAAAATTGCAAAATTTAAATTCAACAGAGTATTAACAATTCACTTATCTCTAGCAGATTTTAAAATCCTAAAAATTGCAAAATTAAAATATTTTGATTTTTAACTTTAACGTTAATGTCATTTGATTTAATTGGTGAGAGAAATATAATATGTGAAAAATATAATATTTGAATATATTAATTGAACAAAAAAACAAGTAATGGACATAATCGCATAAAATACACTTTAGTGGATGAATATTATAAATTAGCAATCACAAGTTTCAATGTTGTGTTAAGCATATATTCCTAGATGGGAGTGCAAAACCTTCTTATTACAGTCTATTGCTTTTTCTTTTTATTATATAATTTGGTTGAAATTATATAAAATCATTTCAAATTGCATTGAGGCAAAGGAGACAATTTAGAAAATTGCAAAAGTTAAATTCAACAGAGTATTGATAATTCATATATCCCTCCTATATTTTAAAATTCTAAACATTTGCAAAATTTAAATATTTTGATTTTAAATTTGTTGTTAATGTCGTTTGATTTGATTAGTGAGAAAAATACAATATTTGAATATGTTAATTGAACAAAAATATAAGTAATGGACTCAATTGCATAAAATACACTTTGGTGGATGAATATTATAAATAGCAATCCCAGGTTTCAATGTTGTTGTTAAGCATATATCCCTAGATAGGAGTGCAGAGCCTTCTTATTACACTCGATTGCTTTTTCTTTTTTTATTATGTAATTTGGTGAAGATTATATAAATCATTCAAATTGCATTGAGGCAAAGGAGACAATTTAGAAAATTGTAAAATTTAAATTCACAGAGTATTAACAATTCATTTATCCAACTAGATTTTAAAATTCGAAAAATTGCAAAATTGAAATATTTTGCTTTTTAAATTAATGTTATGTCGTTTGATTTAATTGGTGGGAAAAATATAATATGTGGAAAATATAATAATTGAATATGTTAATTAAACAAAAATACAAGTAATGGACTTAATTGCATAAAAGACACTTTAGTGGATGAATATTATAAATAGCAATATCAAGTTCAAGGGTGTGAAGCATATATTCCTAGATGGGGAGTGCGGAACCATCTTATTAGAGTCCATTGCTTTTCGTTTTTCTTAAATAATTTGTCTGAAGACAAGAATTCTATAAATCATGTCAAATTGCATTGAGGCAAAGGAGACAATTAAGAAAATTGCAAAATTTAAATTCAATAGATATTGGCAATTCATTTATCCCTAGCAGATTTTAAAATTCTAAAAATTGCAATAATGCAATATTTTTGATTTGATTGGTGAGAAAAATACAATATTTGAAAAAGTTAATTGAACAAAAATACAAGTACTGGACTCAATTACATAAAATACACTTTAGGGGATGAATATTCTAAATAGGAATCCCAAGTTTTAATGTTAGGTTAAGCATATATCCTCAATGAGAGAATGCTCTGAGGTCAAATCCAAGAAGTTTCTCCATGAGAAGATCAGAGCAATGTCCCAGTATATATACTATATAGGCTTAAGCTCAGTCCAAAACATCTTAGGATGAATTGCAAGCCTATAACTTTCTCCTTAATACCAATGTCGTGCTATCAAGGAATACGTCCAGAAGTTACAATACAACCAAGGCAGGCGATTGAGTGATTCAATGCATTTTTTCTTTCCCTTTTTTTTTTTTTTTTTTTCTGATGGCGAATTATAATTTGACTACAAATCTTGCCTCTTTCAAATTGTCACAAATTGTAAACCTTAATTCGCATGAACAAAAAAATACATGCATGCATACATACATACATACATATATGACCATAACAATAAGTCAGTATCGCCGAATTGGCGTTTGAAATGTAGTAATTTTAAATTTAACCACCAAGAAGAGAAAATGCAAGGATACTTGACTGTTTGAATTTTCAGCGCTAGGAATCCTAATGAGGGAAAAGTTTTGCGTAACTCAATTTCCTCCAGGGGCTGCTTTTCTAGGAAATGTTTTCTTTTCAGGGTATAAACAATTACTGAAATAGTCGTGTAAATTGAGTTGTGGACTCCCCCAGTTGCGTTTCCCATAAGCCACAGGAAGCACAAATGATAAGCTTTGACGCTCACAGCAGTTTCACACTTACTTTCGTTCCAAGCTGTGGTAGAATGCCAAGGGTGCGTGTTTCTGGTACAAAACAAGGCAGGATCATGGGACGGATGGTGGCAAGTGTTGGGCGGCGTGCTCCGATCATTGTCTGCTCCCTCACGGACAACGTCCACATCGCTACAAGACAGAAGGAGCTTTTATTTAAATTGCCAATTTGCAATTATCGATTTATTTATATTTTTTATGGATTCACACCCTCGTAAGAGACAAGTGGCTGATTGTATAATGTCCAATCCAAAGTTGTGCAGAGAAGATATGTTTTGTTTGTTTGTTTTTTTTTTTTCCTTTGTTAGTTTATGGGGTGTCAAGAAACAAATCAGTCCAAAGCTTAATTTGTGAGTAGGTTTCTTTCACATGTAAAACACATTTCAAAATATCTATAGATCGGAAGAAATTACAATTTTCACATGCAAAACACTTTTCAGGTATCTATACAATTCGCAGAAATACAAACACGAGTTAATTTTAGCACCGCTTCTCCTAACTTTCGTAGAAATTGAAATATTTTCTTAGATAAATATTGATTGACAGATGGATAGAAATAGAAGAGAGAGAGAGACAAATTCTAGGCATTAAAAAGCTTTTCTTTCTTTTTCTTTGTTTTTTTTTTTTTT
>JAIRCJ010000322.1:108246-124980 GCA_020883675.1 Bruguiera gymnorhiza
TGTGTAAGCATATATCCTTAGATGGGAGTGTAGAGTCTTCTTATTACAGTCGATTGCTTTTACTTTTCTTAAGTAATTTGCCTGAAGCTTATAGAAATTATTTCAAATTGCGTTGAGGCAAATGAGACAATTCCAAAAATTGCAAAATTTAAATTCAATAGAGTATAGACAATTCATTTATCCCTAACAAATTTTAAAATTCGAAAAAGTGCAAAATTGAAATATTTTGATTTTTAAATTTAATGTAAATGTCATTTGATTTAATTGGTGAGAAAATATGATATGGAAAAATATAATCTTTGAATATATTAATTGAACAAAATACAAGTAATGGACTCGATTGCATAAAATACACTGTAGTGGATGAATATTATAAATAGCAAACCCAAGTTTCAATGTTGTGTTAAGCATATATCTCTAGATAGGAGTGCAGAACCTTGTTATTATAGTCCTTTGCTTTTGCTTTTGCTTTTTCTTAAGTAATTTGTCTGAAATTATATAAATCATTTCAAATTGTGTTGAGGCAAAAGAGACAATTTAGAAAATTGCAAAAGTTAAATTCAATAGAGTATTGACAATTCATTTATCCCTAGCCGATTTTAAAATTCTAACAATTCCAAAAATGCAATATTTTGATTTTTAAATTTATTATTAATGTCGTTTGATTTAATTGATGAAAAAATATAATATGTGAAAAAAATAATATTTGACTATGTCAATTGAACAAAAATACAAGTAATGAACTCAATTGTATAAAAGGCACTTTAGTGGATCAATATTATAAATAGCAAACTCAAATTTCAATGTTGTGTTAAGCATATATCCCTCAATGGGAGTGCATAACCTTTTTATTACAGTCGATTGCTTTTGCTTTTTCATAAGTAATTTGCTTGATGATTATATAAATCATTTCAAATCGCATAAGGCAAAGGAGACAATTCAGAAAGTAGTTAAATTTAAATTTAACAGAGAATTGACAATTCATTTATCCCTAGCAGATTTTAAAATTCTAGAAATTGCAAAAATGCAATATTTGATTTTTAAAGTTATTCTTAATGTCGTTTGATTTGATTAGTGAAAAATATAATACTTGAATATCTTAATCGAACAAAATACAAGTAATGGACTCAATTGCATAAAATACACTTTAGTGGATGAATATTATAAATAGCAATGTCAAGTTTCAATGTTGTGTTAAGCATATATCTTTTGATAGGAGTGGAGAATCTTTTTATTACAGCCTATTGCTTTTGCTTTTTCTTAAGTAATTCGGCTGAAGATTATATAAATCATTTCAAATTGCGTTAAGGCAAAGGACACAATTCAGAAAATTGCAAAATTTAACTTCAACAAACTATTGACAATTCATTTATCCTACAGATTTTAAAATTCTAAAAATTGCAAAATTAAAATATTTTGATTTTTGAATTTATTGTTAATGTCGTTTGATTTAATTGGTGACAAAAATATAATATGTGAAAAATATAATATTTAAATATGTTAATTGAGCAAAATACAAGTAATGGACTCGATTGCATAAAAGTCACTTTAGTATATGAGTATTATAAATAGCAATCTCAAAATTCATTTATCTTAATTCATTTATTCGTAGTAGATTTCAAATTCAAAAAATTTCAAAAATGCAATATTTTGGTTTTTCAATTTATTGTTAATGTCGTTTGATTTGATTGGTGAGAAAAATACAATATTTGAATATCTTAATTGAACAAAATTACAAGTAATGGACTCAATTGCATAAAATACACTTTAGTGGATAAATATTAGAAACAGGAATCCCAAGTTTCAATGTTGTATGAAACATATATCCCTAGATGGGAGTGTAGAACCTTTTTATTACAATCCATTGCTCTTGTTTTTTCTTAAATAATTTGCCTGAAGATAATATAAATTATTTCAAATTGCCTTGAAGCAAAGGAGACAATTTAGAAAATTGAAAAATTTAAATTCAACAGAGTATTAACAATTCATTTGTCCCTAATGGATTTTAAAATTCTAAAATTTGCAAAATTGAAATATTTTCATTTTTAAATTTATTGCTAATGTCGTTTGATTTAATTGATGAGAAAAATATAATATGTGAAAAATATAATATTTGAATATGTTAATTGAGCAAAAATACACGTAATGGACTCAATTGCATAAAAGACACTTTAGTGGATGAATATTATAAATAGCAATCCTAAGTTTCAAGGTTGTGTGAAGCATATATTCGTAGATAGGAGTGGGGAACCACCTTATTAGAGTCCATTGCTTTTCCTTTTTCTTAAGTAATTTGTCTGAAAACAAGAATTCTATAAATCATTTCAAATTACATTAAGGCAAAGGAGACAATTAAGAAAATTGCAAAATTTAAATTCAACAGTATATTGACAATTCAT
The DNA here is from genome assembly GCA_020883675.1 of Bruguiera gymnorhiza. NCBI lineage: Eukaryota > Viridiplantae > Streptophyta > Magnoliopsida > Malpighiales > Rhizophoraceae > Bruguiera > Bruguiera gymnorhiza. The sequence continues at coordinate 110,646 of JAIRCJ010000322.1, forward strand.
TTATCCCTAGCAGATTTTAAAAATTCTAAAAACTGCAAAAATGCAATATTTTGATTTTTAAATTTATTGTTAATGTCGTTTGATTTGATTGGTGAGAAAAATTCAATATTTGAATATTTTAATTGAACAAAAATACAACTAATGAACTTAATTGAATAAAATACATTTTAGTGGATGAATATCATAAATAACAAGCCAAAGTTTCAATGTTGTGTTAAGCATGTATCCCTAGATAGGGGTGCAGAACCTTCTTATTATAGTCGATTGCTTTACTTTTCTTAAGTAATTTGCCTGAAGATTATATAAATTATTTCAAATTGCGTTGAGGTAAAGAACACAATTAAGAAAATTGCAAAATTTAACTTCAACAGAGTATTGACAATTCATTTATTCCTAGCTGATTTTAAAATTTTAAAAATTGCAAAATTGAAATCTTTTGATTTTAAATTTATTGTTAATGTCGTTTGATTTAAGTGGTGAGAAAAATATAATATGTGAAAATATAATATTTGAATATGTTAATTGAACAAAAATACAAGTAATGGATTGAATTGCATAAAAGACACTTTAGTGGATGAATATTATAAATAGCAATCCCAAGTTTTAAAGTTGTGTGAAGCATATATCCCTAGATAGGAGTGGGGAACCACCTTATTAGAGTCCATTGCTTTTCCTTTTTCTTAAGTAATTTTTCTGAATCCAAGAATTCTATAAATCATTTCAAATTGCATTAAGCCAAAGGACACAATTCAAAAAATTGCAAAATTTAAATTCAACGGAGTATTGACAGTTCATTTATCCTAGTAGATTTTAAAATTCTAAAATTGTAAAAATGCAATATTTTGATTTTTAAATTTATTGTTAGTGACATTTGGTTTGATTAGTGAGAAAAGTACAATATTTGCATATCTTAATTGAACAAAAATACAAGTAATGGACTCAATTGCATAAAAGACACTTAATGGACTCCTTTGAGGCAAAGGAGACAATTAAGAAAATTGCAAAATTTAAATTCAATAGAGTATTGACAATTCATTTATCCCTAGGAAATTTTTAAAATTTTAAAAATTCCAAAAATGCAATATTTGGTTTTTAAATTTATTGTTAATGTCGTTTGATTTGATTGATGAGAAAAATACAATATTTGAATATCTTAATTGAACAAAATTACAAGTAATGAACTCAATTGCATAAAATACACTTTAGTGGATAAATATTAGAAATAGGAATCCCAAGTTTCAATGTTGTATTAAGCATATATCCCTAGATGGGAGTGTAGAACCTTCTTGTTACAATCCATTGCTCTTGTTTTTTCTTAAGTAATTTGCCTGAAGATTATATAAATTATTTCAAATTGCCTTGAAGCAAATGAGACAATTTAGAAAATTGCAAAATTTAAATTCAACAAAGTATTAACAATTCATTTATCCCTAATAGATTTTAAAATTCTAAAATTTGCAAAATTGAAATATTTTCATTTTTAAATTTATTGTTAATGTCGTTTGATTTAATTGGTGAGAAAAATATAATATTTGAATATGTTAATTGAGCAAAAATACAAGTCATGGACTTAATTGCATAAAAGACACTTTAGTGGATGAATATTATAAATAGCAATCTCAAGTTTCAAGGTTGTGTGAAACATATATCTGTAGATAGGAGTGGGGAACCACCTTATTAAAGTCCATTGCTTTTCCTTTTTCTTAAGTAATTTGTCTGAAGATAAAATTCTATAAATCATTTCAAATTGCTTTGAGCAAAGGAGACAATTAAGAAAATTGCAAAATTTAAATTCAACAGAGTATTAACAATTCATTTATCCTTAGCAAATTTTAAAATTCTAAAAATTGCAAAAATGCAATATTTTGATTTTTAAATTTATTGTTAATGTCATTTGATTTGATTGGTGAGAAAAATACAATATTTGAATATCTTAATTGAACAAAAATACAACTAATGGACTTAATTGCATAAAATAGACTTTAGTGGATGAATATCATAAATAGTAGTCTCAAGTTTCAATGTTATGTTAAACATATATCTCTAGATGGGAGTGTCGAGCCTTCCTATTACAGTTGATTGCTTTTACTTTCTCTTAAGTTATTTGCCTGAAAATTATATAAATGATTTCAAATTGCATTGAGGCAAAGAAGATAATTTAGAAAATAGCAAAATTTAAATTCAATAGAGAATTGACAATTCATTTATCCCTAGTAGATTTTAAAATTTTAGAATGCAAAAATGCAATATTTTGATTTTTAAATTTAATGTTAATGTCGTTTGATTTGATTGGTGAGAAAAATACAATATTTGAATATTTTAATCGAACAAAATTACAAGTAATGGACTCAATTGCATAAAATACACTTTCACCGATTAATATTATAAATAGTAATCCCAAGTTTGAAAGCATATATCCCAAGATAGGGGTGCAGAACCCTCTTATTACAGTCGATTGCTTTTACTTTTTCTTAAGTAATTCGCCTGAACATTATATAAATCATTTAAAATTGCATTGAGGCAAAGGAGACAATTCAGAAAATTGCGAAATTGAAATTCAATAGAGTATTGACAATTCATTTATCCCTAACAAATTTTAAAATTCTAAACATTGCAAAATTTAAATATTTTGATTTTTAAATTTATTGTTAATGTCGTTTGATTTAATTGGTAAGAAAAATATAATATTTGAATATGTTAATTGAACAAAAATACAAATAATGGACCCAATTGCATAAAATACACTTTAGTGGATTAATATTATAACTTGCAATCCAAAAATTCAATGTTGTGTTAAACATATATCTTAGATGGGACTGGGGAACCATCTTATTTGAGTCAATTACTTTTCCTTTTTCTTAAATAATTTGTTTGAAGATAAGAATTCTATATATCATTTCAAATTCCATTAAGGCAAAGGAGACAATTAAGAAAATTGCAAAATTTAAATTTTATATATTACTGACAATTTATTTCTCTCTAGTAGATTTTAAATTTTTAAAAATTGCAAAAATGCAAAATTTTGATTTCTAAATTTGTTATTAATGTCGTTTGATTTAATTAGTGAGCAAGATACAATATTTGAATAAGTTAATTGATCAAAAGTACAAGTAATGGACTCAATTGCATAAAATACACTTTAATGGATGAATATTATAAATAGCAATCTCAAGTTTCATTGTTATGTTAAGCACATATCCCTAGATGGGGGAGAGGAACCATCTTATTAGAGCCAATTGCTTTTGCTTTTTCTTAAGTAATTGTTTGAGGACAAGAATTATATAAATCATTACAAATTGTATTGAGGCAAATGTGATAATTAAGAAAATTGCAAAATTTAAATTCAACAGATTATTGACAATGCATTTATCCTTAGCAGATTTTAAAATTCTAAAAATTGATAAAATGCAGTATTTTGATTTTTAAATTTATTGTTAATGTCATTTAATTTGATTGGTGAGAAAAGTATAACATTTAAATATGTTAGTTGAACAAAAATACAACTAATGGACTCAATTGTATAAAATATACTTTAGTGGATAAATACTTTCACTAGCAATCCCAAGTTTCAATATTTTGTTAAACATATATCTTAGATGGGAGTGGGGAACCTTCTTATTAGAGTCAAATGCTTTTGCTTTTTCTTTAGTAACTTATTTGAAGACAAGTATTCTATAAATCATTTCAAATTACATTGAGGCAAAAGTGACAATGAAGAAAATTTCAAAAATTTAAATTCAATGGAATATTGACAATTTATTTCTCTCTAGTAGATTTTAGAATTCTAAAAATTGCAAAAATGCAAAATTTTGATTTCTAAATTTGTTGTTAATGTCGTTTGATTTGATTAGTGAGCAAGATACAATATGTGAATAAGTTAATTGATCAAAAGTACAAGTAATGGACTTCATTGCATAAAATACACTTTAGTGGATGAATATTATAAATAGCAATCCCAAGTTTCATTGTTGTGTTAAGTACATATCCTTAGATGGGGAAGAGGAACCATCTTATTAGAGCCAATTGCTTTTGCTTTTTCTTAAGTAATTGTTTGAAGACAAGAATTATATAAATCATTACAAATTGTATTGAGGCAAATGTGATAATTAAGAAAAATTGCAAAATTTAAATTCAACAGATTATTGACAATGCATTTATCCTTAGTAGATTTTAAAATTCTAAAAATTGCTAAAATGCAGTATTTTGATTTTAAATTTATTGTTAATGTCGTTTAATTTGATTGGTGAGAAAAGTATAACATTTGAATATATTAGTTGATCAAAAATACAACTAATGGACTCAATTGTATAAATATACTTTAGTGGATAAATATTATAACTAGCAATCCCAAGTTTCAATATTGTGTTAAACATATATCTTAGATGAGAGTGGGGAACCTTCTATTAGAGTCAAATGCTTTTGCTTTTTCTTTAGTAATTTGTTTGAAGACAAGTATTCTATAAGTCATTTCAAATTACATTGAGGCAAAAGAGACAATAAAGAAAATTTCAAATTTAAATTCAACAGAATATTGAACAATTATTTATACTTAACAAATTTTAAAATTCTAAAAATACAATATTTGGAAATTTCAAATTCCATTGAGGCAAATTAAAAAAATTGCCAAAATCTAAAATTCAACTGATTATTGGCAATTTGTTTAATCCCAAATAGATTTTAAAATTCTAAAAGTTTGCAAAAATCAATGATTTTGATTTTTAAATTTGTTGTTAATGTCGTTCGAATTTGATTGGTGAGAAAANAATTAAGAAAATTTCAAAATTTAAATTCAACTGAATATTGGCAATTTGTTTATCTCAAATAGATTTTAAAATTCTAAAAGTTGCAAAAATGCAATATTTTGATTTTAATTTTGTTGTTAATGTCGTTTGATTTGATTGGTGAGAAAAATACAATATTTGAATATCTTAATCGAACAAAAATACAAGTAATGGACTCAATTGCATAAAATACACTTTAGTGGATGAATATTACAAATAGCAATTCCAAGTTTCATTGTTGTGTTAAGCATATATCGCTAGATAGGAGTGCAGAACCTTTTATTACAGTCCATTGCTTTTGCCTTTTCTTATGTAATTGCCTGAAGATTATGTTAATCATTTCAAATTGTGTTGAGACAAACGAGACAATTTAGAAAATTGCAAAATTTAAATTCAACAGAGTATTGACAATTCATTTATTCCTAGTAGATTTTAAAATTCTAAAAATTGTGAAAATGAAATATTTTCTTTTTTAAATTTATTGTTAATGTCGTTTGATTTGATTGGTGAGAAAAATACAATATTTGAATAAGTTAATTAAACAAAAATACAAATAATGGACTCAATTGCATAAAATATACTTTAGTGGATGAATATTATAAATAGCAATCCCAAGTTTCAATGTTCCGTTAAGTATACATCCCTAGATAGGAGTGCAGAACCTCCTTGTTCGACTCCATTACTTTTGCTTTCTCTTAAGTAATTTCCTTGAAGATTATATAAATCATTTCAAATTGTGTTGAGGCAAAGGAGACAATTTAGAGTATTGAAAAATTTAAATTCAAGAGAGTATTGACAATTTATTTATCCCTAGTAGATTTTAAAATTCTAAACATTGCAAAATTGAAATATTTTGATTTTTAAATTTATTGTTAATGTCGTTTGATTTAATTGGTGAGAAAAATATAATATGTGAAAAATATTATATTTGAATATGTTAATTGAACAAAAATACAAGTAATGGACTCAATTGTATAAAAGAGACTTTAGTGGATGAATATTATAAATAACAATCTCAAGTTTCAAAGTTGTGTGAAGCATATATCCGTAGATGGGAGTGAGGAACCATCTTATTTGAGGTAAATGAGACAATTAAGAAAATTGAAAAATTTAAATTCTACAGATTATTGACAATTTATTTATCCCTAGTAGATTTTAAAATTCTAAAAATTGCATAAATGTAATATTTTGATTTTTAAATTTGTTGTTAATGTTGTTTGATTTGATTGGTGAGAAAAATATAATATTTGAATAAGTTAATTGAACAAAAACATAAGTACTGGACACAATTGCATAAAATACACTTTAGTGGATGAATATTATAAATAGCAATCCCAAGTTGTAATGTTGGGTCAAGCATATATCCCTAGATGGGAGTGCAGAACCTTCTCATTACAGTCCATTGCTTTTCCTTTTTTTGAAGTAATTTGCCTAAAGATTATATAAATCATGTCAAATTGCGTTGAGGCGAAGGAGACAATTTAGAAAATTGCAAAATTTAAATTCAACAGAGTATTGACAATTCATTTATCCCTATCAGATTTTAAAATTCTAAAAATTGTAAAAATGCAATATTTTGATTCTTAAATTTATTGTTACTGTCTTTTAATTTGATTGGTGAGGAAAATATAACATTTGAATATGTTAGTTGAACAAAAATACAACTAATGGACTCAATTGTATAAAATATACTTTAGTGGATAAATATTATAACTAGCAATCGCAAGTTTCAATGTTGTGTTAAACATATATCTTAGATGGGAGTGGGGAACCTTCTTATTAGGGTCAATTGCTTTTACCTTTTCTTTAGAAAGTTGTTTGAATACAAGTATTCTATAAATTATTTCAAATTGCATTGAGGCAAAGGGGACAATTAAGAAAATTTCAAAATTTAAATTCAACAGAATATTGACAATTTATTTAAGCCTAGCAAATTTTAAAATTCTAAAAATACAATATTTGAATATGTTAATTGAACAAAAATACAAGAAATGGACTAAATTGCATAAAAGACACTTTAGTGGAAGAATATTTTAAATAGCAATGTCAAGTTTCAAGGTTTTGTAAAGCATATATTCCTAGATGGGAGTGGGGAATCATGTTATTTGAGTCAATTACTTTTCCTTTTTCTTAAATAATTTGTCTGAAGACAAGAATTCTATAAATCATTTCAAATTCCATTGAGGCAAAGCAGACAATTAAGAAAATTTCAAAATTTAAATTCTATAGATTACTGACAATTTATTTCTCTCTAGTAGATTTTAAAATTCTAAAAATTGCCAAAATGCAAAATTTTGATTTCTAAATTTGTTCTTAATGTCGTTTGATTTGATTAGTGAGCAAGAAACAATATTTGAATAAGTTAATTGATCAAAAGTACAAGTAATGGACTCAATTGCATAAAATACACTTTAGTGGATGAATATTATAAATAACAATTCCAAGTTTCATTGTTGTGTTAAGCACATATCCCTAGATGGGGGAGAGGAACCATCTTATTAAAGCTAATTGCTTTTGCTTTTTCTTAAGAAAATTGCAAAATTTAAATTCAATAGATTATTGATAATAAATTTATTTTTAGCAGATTTGAAAATTCTAAAAATTGCTAAAATGCAGTATTTTGATTTTTAAATTTATTGTTACTGTCGTTTAATTTGATTGGTGAGAAAAGTATAACATTTGAATATGTTAGTTGAACAGAAATACAACTAATGGACTCAATTGTATAAAATATACTTTAGTGGATAAATATTATAAATAACAATCCCAAGTTTCAATGTTGTGTTAAACATATATCTTAGATGAGAGTGGGGAACCTTCTTATTAGAGTCAAATGCTTTTGCTTTTTCTTTAGTAATTTGTTTGAAGACAAGTATTCTATAAATCATTTCAAGTTACATTGAGGCAAAATAGACAATTAAGAAAATTGCAAAATTTAAATTCAACAGATTATTGACAATGCATTTATCCTTAGCAGATTTTAAAATTCTAAAAATTGCTAAAATGCAGTATTTTGATTTTTAAATTTATTGTTAATGTCGTTTAATTTGATTGGTGAGAAAATATAACATTTGAACATGTTAGTTGAACAAAAATACAACTAATGGACTCAATTGTATAAAAGATACTTTAGTGGATAAATATTATAACTAGCAATCCCAAGTTTTAATGTTGTGTTAAACATATATCTTAGATGGGAGTGGGGAACCTTCTTATTAGAGTCAAATGCTTTTGCTTTTTCTTTAGTAATTTGTTTGAAGACAAGTATTCTATAAATCATTTCAAATTACATTGAGGCAAAAGAGACAATAAAGAAAATTTCAAAATTTAAATTCAACAGAATATTGACAATTTATTTTTCTCTACCAAATTTTAAAATTCTAAAAATTGCAAAAATGCAAAATTTTGATTTCTAAATTTGTTCTTAATGTCGTTTGATTTTATTAGTGAGTAAGATACAATATTTGAATAAGTTAATTCATCAAAAGTACAAGTAATGGACTCAATTGCATAAAATACACTTTAGTGGATGAATATTATAAATAGTAATCCCAAGTTTCATTCTTGTGTTAAGTACATATCCCTAGATGGGGGAGAGAAACCATCTTATTAGAGCCAATTGCTTTTGCTCTTTCTTAAGTAATTGTTTGAAGACAAGAATTATATAAATCATTACAAATTGTATTGATGCAAATGTGATAATTAAGAAAATTGTAAAATTTAAATTCAACAGATTATTGACATTGTATTTATCCTTAGCAGATTTGAAAATTCTAAAAATTGTTAAAATGCAGTATTTTGATTTTTAAATTTATTGTTAATGTCATTTAATTTGATTGGTGAGAAAAGTATAACATTTGAACTTGTTAGTTGAACAAAAATAAAACTGATGGACTCAATTGTATAAAATATACTTCAGTGGATAAATATTATAACTAGCAATCCCAAGTTTCAATGTTGTGTTAAACATATATCTTAGATGGGAGTGGGGAACCTTCTTATTAGAATCAAATGCTTTTGCTTTTTCTTTAGTAATTTGTTTGAAGACAAGTATTCTATAAATCATTTCAAGTTACATTGAGGCAAAATAGACAATTAAGAAAATTGCAAAATTTAAATTCAACAGATTATTGACAATGCATTTATCCTTAGCAGATTTTAAAATTCTAAAAATTGCTAAAATGCAGTATTTTGATTTTTAAATTTATTGTTAATGTCGTTTAATTTGATTGGTGAGAAAATATAACATTTGAACATGTTAGTTGAACAAAAATACAACTAATGGACTCAATTGTATAAAAGATACTTTAGTGGATAAATATTATAACTAGCAATCCCAAGTTTTAATGTTGTGTTAAACATATATCTTAGATGGGAGTGGGGAACCTTCTTATTAGAGTCAAATGCTTTTGCTTTTTCTTTAGTAATTTGTTTGAAGACAAGTATTCTATAAATCATTTCAAATTACATTGAGGCAAAAGAGACAATAAAGAAAATTTCAAAATTTAAATTCAACAGAATATTGACAATTTATTTTTCTCTACCAAATTTTAAAATTCTAAAAATTGCAAAAATGCAAAATTTTGATTTCTAAATTTGTTCTTAATGTCGTTTGATTTTATTAGTGAGTAAGATACAATATTTGAATAAGTTAATTCATCAAAAGTACAAGTAATGGACTCAATTGCATAAAATACACTTTAGTGGATGAATATTATAAATAGTAATCCCAAGTTTCATTCTTGTGTTAAGTACATATCCCTAGATGGGGGAGAGAAACCATCTTATTAGAGCCAATTGCTTTTGCTCTTTCTTAAGTAATTGTTTGAAGACAAGAATTATATAAATCATTACAAATTGTATTGATGCAAATGTGATAATTAAGAAAATTGTAAAATTTAAATTCAACAGATTATTGACATTGTATTTATCCTTAGCAGATTTTAAAATTCTAAAAATTGTTAAAATGCAGTATTTTGATTTTTAAATTTATTGTTAATGTCATTTAATTTGATTGGTGAGAAAAGTATAACATTTGAACTTGTTAGTTGAACAAAAATAAAACTGATGGACTCAATTGTATAAAATATACTTCAGTGGATAAATATTATAACTAGCAATCCCAAGTTTCAATGTTGTGTTAAACATATATCTTAGATGGGAGTGGGGAACCTTCTTATTAGAATCAAATGCTTTTGCTTTTTCTTTAGTAATTTGTTTGAAGACAAGTATTCTATAAATCATTTCAAGTTACATTGAGGCAAAATAGACAATTAAGAAAATTGCAAAATTTAAATTCAACAGATTATTGACAATGCATTTATCCTTAGCAGATTTTAAAATTCTAAAAATTGCTAAAATGCAGTATTTTGATTTTTAAATTTATTGTTAATGTCGTTTAATTTGATTGGTGAGAAAATATAACATTTGAACATGTTAGTTGAACAAAAATACAACTAATGGACTCAATTGTATAAAAGATACTTTAGTGGATAAATATTATAACTAGCAATCCCAAGTTTTAATGTTGTGTTAAACATATATCTTAGATGGGAGTGGGGAACCTTCTTATTAGAGTCAAATGCTTTTGCTTTTTCTTTAGTAATTTGTTTGAAGACAAGTATTCTATAAATCATTTCAAATTACATTGAGGCAAAAGAGACAATAAAGAAAATTTCAAAATTTAAATTCAACAGAATATTGACAATTTATTTTTCTCTACCAAATTTTAAAATTCTAAAAATTGCAAAAATGCAAAATTTTGATTTCTAAATTTGTTCTTAATGTCGTTTGATTTTATTAGTGAGTAAGATACAATATTTGAATAAGTTAATTCATCAAAAGTACAAGTAATGGACTCAATTGCATAAAATACACTTTAGTGGATGAATATTATAAATAGTAATCCCAAGTTTCATTCTTGTGTTAAGTACATATCCCTAGATGGGGGAGAGAAACCATCTTATTAGAGCCAATTGCTTTTGCTCTTTCTTAAGTAATTGTTTGAAGACAAGAATTATATAAATCATTACAAATTGTATTGATGCAAATGTGATAATTAAGAAAATTGTAAAATTTAAATTCAACAGATTATTGACATTGTATTTATCCTTAGCAGATTTGAAAATTCTAAAAATTGTTAAAATGCAGTATTTTGATTTTTAAATTTATTGTTAATGTCATTTAATTTGATTGGTGAGAAAAGTATAACATTTGAACTTGTTAGTTGAACAAAAATAAAACTGATGGACTCAATTGTATAAAATATACTTCAGTGGATAAATATTATAACTAGCAATCCCAAGTTTCAATGTTGTGTTAAACATATATCTTAGATGGGAGTGGGGAACCTTCTTATTAGAATCAAATGCTTTTGCTTTTTCTTTAGTAATTTGTTTGAAGACAAGTATTCTATAAATCATTTCAAGTTACATTGAGGCAAAATAGACAATTAAGAAAATTGCAAAATTTAAATTCAACAGATTATTGACAATGCATTTATCCTTAGCAGATTTTAAAATTCTAAAAATTGCTAAAATGCAGTATTTTGATTTTTAAATTTATTGTTAATGTCGTTTAATTTGATTGGTGAGAAAATATAACATTTGAACATGTTAGTTGAACAAAAATACAACTAATGGACTCAATTGTATAAAAGATACTTTAGTGGATAAATATTATAACTAGCAATCCCAAGTTTTAATGTTGTGTTAAACATATATCTTAGATGGGAGTGGGGAACCTTCTTATTAGAGTCAAATGCTTTTGCTTTTTCTTTAGTAATTTGTTTGAAGACAAGTATTCTATAAATCATTTCAAATTACATTGAGGCAAAAGAGACAATAAAGAAAATTTCAAAATTTAAATTCAACAGAATATTGACAATTTATTTTTCTCTACCAAATTTTTAAAATTCTAAAAATTGCAAAAATGCAAAATTTTGATTTCTAAATTTGTTCTTAATGTCGTTTGATTTTATTAGTGAGTAAGATACAATATTTGAATAAGTTAATTCATCAAAAGTACAAGTAATGGACTCAATTGCATAAAATACACTTTAGTGGATGAATATTATAAATAGTAATCCCAAGTTTCATTCTTGTGTTAAGTACATATCCCTAGATGGGGGAGAGAAACCATCTTATTAGAGCCAATTGCTTTTGCTCTTTCTTAAGTAATTGTTTGAAGACAAGAATTATATAAATCATTACAAATTGTATTGATGCAAATGTGATAATTAAGAAAAATTGTAAAATTTAAATTCAACAGATTATTGACATTGTATTTATCCTTAGCAGATTTGAAAATTCTAAAAATTGTTAAAATGCAGTATTTTGATTTTTAAATTTATTGTTAATGTCATTTAATTTGATTGGTGAGAAAAGTATAACATTTGAACTTGTTAGTTGAACAAAAATAAAACTGATGGACTCAATTGTATAAAATATACTTCAGTGGATAAATATTATAACTAGCAATCCCAAGTTTCAATGTTGTGTTAAACATATATCTTAGATGGGAGTGGGGAACCTTCTTATTAGAATCAAATGCTTTTGCTTTTTCTTTAGTAATTTGTTTGAAGACAAGTATTCTATAAATCATTTCAAGTTACATTGAGGCAAAATAGACAATTAAGAAATTGCAAAATTAAATTCAACAGATTATTGACAATGCATTTATCCTTAGCAGATTTTAAATTCTAAAAATTGCTAAAATGCAGTATTTTGATTTTTAAATTTATTGTTAATGTCGTTTAATTTGATTGGTGAGAAATATAACATTTGAACATGTTAGTTGAACAAAAATACAACTAATGGACTCAATTGTATAAAAGATACTTTAGTGGATAAATATTATAACTAGCAATCCCAAGTTTTAATGTTGTGTTAAACATATATCTTAGATGGGAGTGGGGAACCTTCTTATTAGAGTCAATGCTTTTGCTTTTTCTTTAGTAATTTGTTTGAAGACAAGTATTCTATAAATCATTTCAAATTACATTGAGGCAAAAGAGACAATAAAGAAAATTTCAAAATTTAAATTCAACAGAATATTGACAATTTATTTTTCTCTACCAAATTTTAAAATTCTAAAAATTGCAAAAATGCAAAATTTTGATTTCTAAATTTGTTCTTAATGTCGTTTGATTTTATTAGTGAGTAAGATACAATATTTGAATAAGTTAATTCATCAAAAGTACAAGTAATGGACTCAATTGCATAAAATACACTTTAGTGGATGAATATTATAAATAGTAATCCCAAGTTTCATTCTTGTGTTAAGTACATATCCCTAGATGGGGGAGAGAAACCATCTTATTAGAGCCAATTGCTTTTGCTCTTTCTTAAGTAATTGTTTGAAGACAAGAATTATATAAATCATTACAAATTGTATTGATGCAAATGTGATAATTAAGAAAATTGTAAAATTTAAAATTCAACAGATTATTGACATTGTATTTATCCTTAGCAGATTTGAAAATTCTAAAAATTGTTAAAATGCAGTATTTTGATTTTTAAATTTATTGTTAATGTCATTTAATTTGATTGGTGAGAAAAGTATAACATTTGAACTTGTTAGTTGAACAAAAATAAAACTGATGGACTCAATTGTATAAAATATACTTCAGTGGATAAATATTATAACTAGCAATCCAAGTTTCAATGTTGTGTTAAACATATATCTTAGATGGGAGTGGGGAACCTTCTTATTAGAATCAAATGCTTTTGCTTTTTCTTTAGTAATTTGTTTGAAGACAAGTATTCTATAAATCATTTCAAGTTACATTGAGGCAAAATAGACAATTAAGAAAATTGCAAAATTTAAATTCAACAGATTATTGACAATGCATTTATCCTTAGCAGATTTTAAAATTTCTAAAAATTGCCTAAATGCAGTATTTTGATTTTTAAATTTATTGTTAATGTCGTTTAATTTGATTGGTGAGAAAATATAACATCTTGAACATGTTAGTTGAACAAAAATACAACTAATGGAGCTCAATTGTATAAAAGATACTTTAGTGGATTAAATATTTATTAACTAGCAATCCCAAGTTTTAATGTTGTGTAAACATATATCTTAGATGGGGAGTGGGGAACCCTTCTTATTAGAGTCAAATGCTTTGCTTTTTCTTTAGTAATTTGTTTGAAGACAAGTATTCTATAAATCATTTCAATTACATTGAGGCAAGAGACAATAAAGAAAATTTTCAAATTTTAAGCATTCAACAGAATATTGAAATTTATTTTTCCCTCTACCAAATTTTAAACCATTCTAAAAATTGCAAAAAATGCAAAATTTTGATTTCTAAATTGTTCTTAATGTCGTTTGATTTTATTAGTGAGTAAGATACAATATTGAATAGTTAATTCATCAAAAGTACAAGTAATGGACTCAATTGCATAAAATACACTTTAGTGGATGAATATTATAAAATAGTAATCCCAAGTTTCATTCTTGTGTTAAGTTACATATCCCTAGATGGGGGAGAGAAACCATCTTATTAGAGCCAATTGCTTTTGCTCTTTTCTTAAGTAATTGTTTGAAGACAA
>JAIRCJ010000292.1:0-106630 GCA_020883675.1 Bruguiera gymnorhiza
CTGATGCGGAAAACCCCAAAAAGACGTGGCTTAGGGACCCAACGCACACAATGAATCAAAGAACAACCAGGAAAGCTAAATCAGAGTTTAATAACACAAACCCTAGACCCAAAATTCGAAGGAACACGAACCTAGGGTATTCAAGATGGATATGGACGCCACACTCCAGAAGAGGAAGGAATTGGGAGTGATAAGTCCGGTTTTGAACGCCACAAGAAGAAAACTCTTGATAAGTTCTTTAGTTCTCAAAAGAACCGAAGGAGAAACCCTTGCTTTCTATTTCACTGAAAGTTGTCTTATATCTTGATTCGTTCTGCATTTCCAAAGCTTACCAAGGGGGTGGCCTTTATAGGCTAAGAAGCAATCCTAAATGATGGCATAAATTCTATGTTTAGGACGAATTCCCTATTTAGGCCGGAAATTCTATCTAGGTACAATTGCTTATATGGAAAAAACTCCTAATTGGGTTGTTACTTACTATTATAGTTGCCTAACACTTTAATTACTGCTAAATGATTATTAAATACGGCTTGGACTCTCTTCCAAGTTAATTCGCAACCATCTTTGAAGTTGGGTATGGCCCTGAAGGCCATGCCTGAATCAGCCCATTTAGTGGCTTCTTTAAATCTTTCTGGCCCTAGCTCGTGTTATTGGGTCTTCTGGAATGTGCAATCGACCTCTTGCATCAATTGAATCTCTAACTCGTGTTATTGGGCTTCTGGAATGTGTATGGACTTTTTGCATCCTTTGAATCTTTCCACCCTTCATGTCTACGGTTCTCCATCATTCCCCTTTCCTCAAAAGATCGTCCTCGAATCATCACCTTGTTTATACTTGATGACGTAGGGAAAGGTCTGAATGAATTTGAAATCCACTTGGCATGCCTTCTGTTCAACTTTCCTCGTACAAGTAGGATAGGAACTACACAATGACTCATGCTTCCCTCACAATTTCCTTTGAAAATAAGTTCTTCAACCTGTTTTTATGCTCCTTTGTCTCCTCAAGATTACTCTTATATGCTGGCCCGATTTTGGATGGATGCACCAAGGATGAAATCAATTTGATACTCAATTCCTCTCTTGGGTGGCAATCCAGTTGGGTCATTGTCATGGAATACACCTTCAAATTCCTGCAATTAGAACAACAACAACACTAGGCAAAAATGGCTCAAACTTGTTTAGTATTTAAATAAGCCACTTTATACAAAAGTATCATCATAGGTTGTTTGGGCAAAAATTGCTCTTTGCACATCACTTTCTTTTGCCATAGGAGCTTTCTGTTTTCTTCTCTTTCTCTTGTGTTCTCACGGTTTCTCCTCTGTTTTCTCTTTTTTCCATCTCTCTTTTCTGTTCACTCTCAGTTTTTATCCTTAATTGATCCTCATAAGCTTGTTGAGGTGATAATGGTACAAGAGTGACGGGTTTATCATTCATTACAAAGGAATATCGGTTCTTGAAGCCATCATGCATAACTCGCCTATCAAACTGCCAGGGCCTTCCTAATAGAATATGGCCTGCTTGCATAGGTACAACATCACATAAAACTTCATCACGGTACCTTCCAATAGAAAATGGCACGAGCACTTGCTTATCTACCTTAACTTCACCATTCTCATTCAATCCATTGAAGCTTATATGGTTTAGGATGCTTCATAGTAGGTAAAATTCAGCTTCTCAACCATAGTTGCTAGCAAGATTAGGTGCAACTTCCACCATCAATAATCATACTACATACTTTATCTTTGATGAGACATCTCGTCTGAAAGATGTTACCTCGTTGCCCTCATTTTCTTCTTTCACTTGCACATTCAATGCTTGCCTTGTGATGAGAGCTACTCATTAGCCGGATACTTCTCTCCATCACTTTCACCCTCTGATGATGGCACAGAATCTCATATTCGTGGTCATAGGCACGTCGCAATTGCCTTCTAGCTTTAGAAGCCTCATTATTCTTCGTGCCTCCTTTGCAACTCTGCTATTGTATTAGCTTGCTCCTCCATTCTAATCTTCTCATATCATCAAATCTGGTATTCATGTGCTCAAAATTGTTGTTGCATAGCATTGATCATGAAGGACATGTCAACAGCTCCCTCCTGAGCATCACCTCTGCGTTTTGAAGTCATATTATTTTTTTTTTTTTTTCTGATTTAGAGCCAACTGATTTAGAGCCGGGCTTGATACCAACTGATGCGGAAAACCCCAAAAGACGTGGCTTAGGGACCAACGCACACAATGAATCAAGAACAACCAGGAAAGCTAAATCAGAGTTTAATAACACAAACCCTAGACCCAAAATTCGAAGGAACACGAACTAGGGTATTCAAGATGGATATGGACGCCACACTCCAGAAGAGGAAGGAATTGGGAGTGATAAGTCGGTTTGAACGCCACAAGAAGAAACCTCTTGATAAGTTCTTTAGTTCTCAAAAGAACCGAAGGAGAAACCCTTGCTTTCTATTTCACTGAAAGTTGTCTTATATCTTGATTGTCTGATTTCCAAAGCTTACAAGGGGGTGCCTATTTATAGGCTAAGATAGCAATCCTAAAGAGGCATAAATTCCTAGTTAGGACAATTCCTTATTTAGGCGGAATTCCTATCTAGGTACAAATTCTTATATGGAAAATAAACTCCTAATTTGGTGTTACTACTATTATTAGTCCTAACACTTTAATTACTCTAATGATATTAATACGGCTTGGACTCTCTTTCCAAGTTTAAATTCGCACCATTTGAAGTTGGGTTGGCCTGAGCATCCTGAATCAGCCCATTTAGTGCTTCTTTAATCTTCTGGCCCTAGCTCGTGTATTGGGTCTTCTGGAATGTGCAATGGACCTCTTGCATCAATTGAATCTCTAACTCGTGTTATTGGGCCTTCTGGAATGTGTAATGGACTTTTTGCATCCTTTGAATCCTTCCACCCTTCATGTCTACGGTTCTCATCATTCCCCCTTTCCTCAAAAAGATTCGTCCTCGAATCATCACCTTGTTTATACTTGATGACGTAGGGAAAGGTCTGAATGAATTTGATCCACTTGGCATGCCTTCTGTTCAACTTTCCTCGTACAAGTAGGATAGGAACTACACAATGACTCATGCTTTCCCTCACATATCCTTTGAAAATAAGTTCTTCAACCTGTCTTTATGCTCCTTTGTCTCCTCAAGATTACTCTTATATGCTGGCCGATTTTGGATGGATGCACCAAGGATGAAATCAATTTGATACTCAATTCCTCTCTTGGGTGGCAATCCAGTTGGGTCATTGTCATGGAATACACCTTCAAATTCCTGCAATAGAACAACAACAACACTAGGCAAAAATGGCTCAAACTTGTTAGTATTAAAATAAGCCACTTTATACAAAAGTATCATCATAGGTTGTTTGGCAAAAATTGCTCTTTGCACATCACTTTCTTTTGCATAGGAGCTTTCTGTTTTCTTCTCTTTCTCTTGTGTTCTCACGGTTTCTCCTCTGTTTTCTCTTTTTTCCACCTCTCTTTTCTGTTCACTCTCAGTTTTTATCCTTAATTGATCCTCATAAGCTTGTTGAGGTGATAATGGTACAAGAGTGACGGGTTTATCATTCATTACAAAGGAATATCGGTTCTTGAAGCCATCATGCATAACTCGCCTATCAAACTGCCATGGCCTTCCTAATAGAATATGGCCTGCTTGCATAGGTACAACATCACATAAAACTTCATCACGGTACCTTCCAATAGAAAATGACACGAGCACTTGCTTATCTACCTTAACTTCACCATTCTCATTCATCCATTGAAGCTTATATGGTTTAGGATGCTTCATAGTAGGTAAATTCAGCTTCTCAACCATAGTTGTGCTAGCAAGATTAGTGCAACTTCCACCATCAATAATCATACTACATACTTTATCTTTGATGAGACATCTCGTCTGAAAGATGTTACCTCGTTGCCCCTCATTTTCTTCTTTCACTTGCACATTCAATGCTTGCCTTGTGATGAGAGATACTCCATTAGCCGGATACTTCTCTCCATCACTTTCACCCTCTGATGATGGCACAGAATCATCATATTCGTGGTCATAGGCACGTCTCAATTGCCTTCTAGCTTTAGAAGCCTCATATTCTTCGTGCCTCCTTTGCAACTCTGCTATTGTATTAGCTTGCTCCTCCATTCTATCTCTCATATCATCAAATCTGGTATTCATGTGCTCAAATTGTTGTTGCATAGCATTGATCATGAAGGACATGTCAACAGCTCCCTCCTGAGCAGCACCTCTGCGTTTTGAAGTCATATTATTTTTTTTTTTTCTGATTTAGAGCCAACTGATTTAGAGCCGGGCTCTGATACCAACTGATGCGGAAAACCCCAAAAAGACGTGGCTTAGGGACCCAACGCACACAATGAATCAAAGAACAACCAGGAAAGCTAAATCAGGGTTTAATAACACAAACCCTAGACCCAAAATTCGAAGGAACACGAACCTAGGGTATTCAAGATGGATATGGACGCCACACTCCAGAAGAGGAAGGAATTGGGAGTGATAAGTCGGTTTGAACGCCATAAGAAGAAAACCTCTTGATAAGTTCTTTAGTTCTTAAAAGAACCGAGGGAGAAAACCCTTGCTGTTTATTTCACTCAAAGTTGTCTGATTTCTTGATTGTCTGATTTCCAAAGCTTACAAGGGGGTGCCTATTTATAGGCTAAGATAGCAATCCTAAAGAGGCATAAATTCCTAGTTAGGACAATTCCTTATTTAGGCGAATTCCTATCTAGGTACAAATTCTTATATGGAAAATAAACTCCTAATTTGGAGTTACTACTATTATTAGTCCTAACACTTTAATTACTCTAATGATATTAATAAGGCCTGGACTCTCTTCCAAGTTTAAATTCGCACCATTTGAAGTTGGGTTGGCCTGAGCATCTTGAATCAGCCCATTTAGTGCTTCTTTAATCTTTCTGACCCTAGCTCGTGTTATTGGGTCTTCTGGAATATGCAATGGACCTCTTGCATCCATTGAAGCCCTAGCTCGTGTTATTGGGCCTTCTAGAATGTGCAATGGACCTCTTGCATCAATTGAATCTCTAACTTGTGTTATTGGGCCTTCTGGAATGTGTAATGGACTTTTTGCATCCTTTGAAGCCTTCCACCCTTCATGTCTATGGTTCTCATCATTCCCCCTTTCCTCAAAAAGATTCGTCCTCGAATCATCACCTTGTTTATACTTGATGACGTAGGGAAAGGTCTGAATGAATTTGATCCACTTGGCATGCCTTCTGTTCAACTTTCCTCGTACAAGTAGGATAGGAACTACACAATGACTCATGCTTTCCCTCACATTTCCTTTGAAAATAAGTTCTTCAACCTGTTTTTATGCTCCTTTGTCTCCTCAAGATTACTCTTATATGCTGGCCAGTTTGGGATGGATGCACCAGGGATGAAAACAATTTGTTGCTCAATTCTTCTCTTAGGTGGCAATCCACTTGGGACATCGTCAGGGAATTCATCTTCAAATTCCTGCAATAGAACAACTACACTAGGCAAAGATAGGTCAAACTTATTAGTGTTAAAATAAGCCTCTTTGTATTGTATGATCATAGGTTATTTGGCACAGAATGCTCTTTGGCATCACTCTCTTTTGCATAGAAACTTTTTGTTTTCTTCTCCTTCTCCTGTGTTCTCACGTTTTCTCCTCTCTTTTCTCTTTTTTCAATCTCTCTTTTCTGTTCACTCTCATTTTTAATCCTTAATTGATCCTCATAAGCTTGTTGAGGTGATAATGGTACAAGAGTGACAGGTTTTTCATTCATTACAAAGGAATATCGGTTCTTGAATCCATCATGCATAACTCGCCTGTCAAACTGCCATGGCCTTCCTAATAGAATATGGCCTGCTTGCATAGGTACAACATCACATAAAACTTCATCACAGTACCTTCCAATAGAAAATGACACGTGCACTTGCTTATCTACTTTAACTTCACCACTCTCATTCATCCATTGAAGCTTATATGGTTTAGGATGCTTCATAGTAGGTAAATTCAGCTTCTCAACCATAGTTGTGCTAGCAAGATTAGTGCAACTTCCACCATCAATAATCATACTACATACCTTATCTTTGATGAGACATCGCGTCTGAAAGATGTTACCTCGTTGCCCCTCATTTTCTTCTTTCACTTGCACATTCAATGCTTGCCTTGTGATGAGAGCTACTCCATTAGACGGATACTTCTCTCCATCACTTTCACCCTCTGATGATGGCACAGAATCATCATCTTCGTGGTCATAGGCACGTCTCAATTGCCTTCTAGCTTTAGAAGCCTCATATTCTTCGTGCCTCCTTTGCAACTCTGCTATTGTATTAGCTTGCTCCTCCATCCTCTCTCTCATATCATCAAATCTGATATTCATATGCTCAAATTGTTGTTGCATAGCTTTGATCATGAAGGACATGTCAAGAGCTCCCTCCTGAGCAGCACCTTTGTCTTTTGAAGACATATTATTTTTTTATTTTTTTTCTGATTTAGAGCCAACTGATTTAGAGCCGGGCTCTGATACCAACTGATGCGGAAAACCCCAAAAAGACGTGGCTTAGGGACCCAACGCACACAATGAATCAAAGAACAACCAGGAAAGCTAAATCAGGGTTTAATAACACAAACCCTAGACCCAAAATTCGAAGGAACACGAACCTAGGGTATTCAAGATGGATATGGACGCCACACTCCAGAAGAGGAAGGAATTGGGAGTGATAAGTCGGTTTGAACGCCACAAGAAGAAAACCTCTTGATAAGTTCTTTAGTTCTTAAAAGAACCGAGGGAGAAAAACCCTTGCTGTTTATTTCACTCAAAGTTGTCTGATTTCTTGATTGTCTAATTTCCAAAGCTTACAAGGGGGTGCCTATTTATAGGCTAAGATAGCAATCCTAAAGAGGCATAAATTCCTAGTTAGGACAATTCCTTATTTAGGCGGAATTCCTATCTAGGTACAAATTCTTATATGGAAAATAAACTCCTAATTTGGAGTTACTACTATTATTAGTCCTAACACTTTAATTACTCTAATGATATTAATAAGGCCTGGACTCTCTTCCAAGTTTAAATTCGCACCATTTGAAGTTGGGTTGGCCTGAGCATCCTGAATCAGCCCATTTAGTGCTTCTTTAATCTTTCTGGCCCTAGCTCGTGTTATTGGGTCTTCTGGAATATGCAATGGACCTCTTGCATCCATTGAAGCCCTAGCTCGTGTTATTGGGCCTTCTAGAATGTGCAATGGACCTCTTGCATCAATTGAATCTCTAACTTGTGTTATTGGGCCTTCTGGAATGTGTAATGGACTTTTTGCATCCTTTGAAGCCTTCCACCCTTCATGTCTATGGTTCTCATCATTCCCCCTTTCCTCAAAAAGATTCGTCCTCGAATCATCACCTTGTTTATACTTGATGACGGAGGGAAAGGTCTGAATGAATTTGATCCACTTGGCATGCCTTCTGTTCAACTTTCCTCGTACAAGTAGGATAGGAACTACACAATGACTCATGCTTTCCCTTACATATCCTTTGAAAATAAGTTCTTCAACCTGTCTTTTATGAAATTGAATGGTTTCCTAATTCCTAGGAAGTGTAGATGCGCTTGTTAACAAGAATAGAGTGCTTAGTGTTTGTACACAAGGTATTTTCAACAGAATCATATGAGAATGAGTGATTACAAGAAAATGTCCCGCCTTGTTAGAAGGAAATCAAGAGAAGCACACATTAATGAGTGATTGAGCTGAAAACACCTGTAACAAATACTAATGATCATTAGATACTCGTTGTTTAATGAACTTGAAAGGTTTCCTAATTACTCGAAAGTGTAGATGTGCCTGTTAAGAAGAATAGAGTGCTTAGTGTTTGCACGCAAGGTATTTTCAACATAATCAAGTGAGAATCAGTGATTACAACAAAAGGTCCAGCCATGTTAGTAGGAAATCAAGACAAGCACACATTAATGAGTGACTAAGCGTAAAATACTTGCAAGAAATACTAATGATCATTAGATACTCGTTGTTTAATGAAATTAAATGGTTTCCTCATTCCAAGGTAGTGTAGATGTGCTTGTTAACATGAACAGAGTGCTTACTCTATGTACGCAAGGAATTTTCAACAGAAAGAAGTGAGAATGAGTGATTACAACAAAAGGTCCGGCCTTGTTAGAAGGAAATCAAGAGAAGCACACATTAATCAGTTATTAAGCTGAAAATACTTGTAACAAATGGTAATGATCGTTAGATACTCGTTGTTTAATGAAATTGAATGGTTTCCTAATTCCTAGGAAGTGTAGATGTGCTTGTTAGCAAGAATAGAGTGCTGGGGGTTTGTACACAAGGTCTTTTGAATTTAATCAACTGAGAATGAGTGATTACAACAAAAAGTCCAGCCTTGTTAGAAGGAAATCAAGAGAAGCACACATTAATGGGTGATTAAGCTGAAAATACTTGCAAGAAATGCTAAGGATCATTAGATACTCTTTGTTGAATGAAATTGAATGGTTTCCTAATTCCAAGGTAGTGTAGATGTGCTTGTTAACTTGAATAGCGTCCTTATTGTTTGTACGCAAGGTATTTTCAACATAAATAAGTGAGAATAACTGATTACAACAAAAAGTCCAGCCTTGTTAGAAGGAAATCAAGAGAAGCACACATTAATGAGTGATTAAGCTGAAAATACTTGTAACAAATGCTAATGATCATTAGATACTCGTTGTTTAATGAAATTGAATGGTTCCCTAATTCCTAGGAAGTGTAGATGCTCTTGTTAACAAGAATGGAGTACTTTGTGTTTGTACACAAGTTATTTTCAACATAAACAAGTGAGAATGAGTGATTACAACAAAAAGTCCACCCTTGTTGGAAGGAAATCAAGAGAAGCACACATTAATGATTGATTAAGCTGAAAATACTTGTAACAAATGCTAAGGATCTTTAGATACTCGTTGTTTAATGAAATTGAATGGTTTCCTAATTCCAAGGTAGTGTAGATGTGCTTGTTAACATGAACAGAGTGCTTATTGTTTGTACGCAAGGTATTTCCAACAGAAAGAAGTGAGAATGAGTGATTACAACAAATGGTCCGGCCTTGTTGGAAGGAAATCACGAGAAGCACACATTAATGAGTGATTAAGCTGAAAATACTTGTAACAAATGCTAATGATCATTAGATACTCGTTCTTTAATGAAATTGAATGGTTTCGTAATTCCTAGGAAGTGTAGATGTGCTTGTTAACAAGAATAGAGTGCTTAGAGTTTGTGCACAAGGTATTTTCAACATAATCAAGTGAGAATGAGTGATTACTGCAAAAACTCCAGCCTTGTTGGAAGGAAATCAAGAGAAGCACACATTAATGAGTGATTAAGCTGAAAATACTTGTAAGAAATGGTAATGATCATTAGATACTCGTTGTTTAAGGAAATTGAATGGTTTCCTAATTCCTAGGAATTGTAGATGTGCTTGTTAACAAGAATAGAGTGCTTAGTGTTTGTACACAAGGCATTTTCAGCATAATCAAGAGAGAATGAGTGATTACAACAAAAAGTCCAGCCTTGTTTCAAGGAAATCAAGAGAAGCACACATTATTGAGTGATTAAGCTGAAAATACTTGTAAGAAATGCTGAGGATCATTAGATACTCGTTGTTTAATGAAATTGAATGGTTTCCTAATTCCAAGGTAGTGTAGATGTGCTTTTTAACTTGAATAGCGTCCTTATTGTTTGTACGCAAGGTATTTTCAACATAAACAAGTGAGAATGACTGATTACAACAAAAAGTCCAGCCTTGTTAGAAGGAAATCAAGAGAAGCACACATTAATGAGTGGTTAAGCTGAAAATACTTGTAACAAATGCTAATGATCATTAGATACTCGTTGTTAAATGAAATTGAATGGTTTCCTAATTCCTAGGAAGTGTAGATGCGCTTGTTAACAAGAATAAAGTACTTTGTGTTTGTACACAAGTTATTTTCAACATAAACAAGTGAGAATGACTGATTACAACTAAAAGTCCAGCCTTGTTAGAAGGTGATCAAGAGAAGCACACGTTAATGAGTGATTTAGCTGAAAATACTTGTAAGAAATGCTAATGATCATTAGATACTGGTTGTTTAATGAAATTGAATGGTTTCCTAATTCCTAGGAAGTGTAGATGCGCTTGTTTACAAGAATAGAGTGCTTAGTGTTTGTACACAAGGTATTTTCAACATAATCAAGTGAGAATGAGTGATTACAACAAAAAGTCCGGCCTTGTTACAAGGAAATGAAGAGAAGCACACATTAATGAGTGATTAAGCTGAAGACACTTGTAACAAATGCTAATGATCATTAGATATTCGTTGTTTAACGAACTTGGATGGTTTCCTAATTACTCGGAAGTGTAGATGTGCTTGTTAACAAGAATAGAGTGCTTAGTGTTTGTACACAAGGTATTTTCAACATAATCAAGTGAGAATCAGTGATTACAACAAAAGGTCCAGCCTTGTTAGAAGGAAATCAAGACAAGCACACATTAATGGGTGATTAAGCATAAAATACTTGTAAGAAATGCCAATGATCATTAGATACTCGTTGTTTAATGAAATTGAATGGTTTCCTAATTCCAAGGCAGTGTACATCAGCTTGTTAACATGAAGAGAGTGCTTATTGTATGTACGCAAGGTATTTTCAACAGAAAGAAGTGAGAAAGAGTGATTAAAACAAAAGGTCCCGCCTTGTTAGACGGAAATCAAGAGAAGCACACATTAATGAGTGATTAAGCTGAAAATGCTTGGAAGAAATGCTAATGATCATTAGATACTCGTTGTTTAATCAAATTGAATGGTTTCCTAATTCCTAGGAAGTGTAGATGTGCTTATCAACAACAATGGAGTGCTTAGTGTTTGTACACAAGGTGTTTTCAACAGAATCAAGTGAGAATCAGTGATTACAACAAAAGGTCCAGCCTTGTTAGAAGGAAATCAAGAGAAGCTCACAATAATGGGTGATTAAGCTGAAAATACTTGTAACAAATGCGAATGATCATTAGATACTCGTTGTTTAATGAAATTGAATGGTTTCCTAATTCCAAGGTAGTGTAGATGTGCTTGTTAACTTGAATAGTGTCGTTATTGTTTGTATGCAAGGTATTTTCAACATAAACAAGTGAGAATGACTGATTACAACAAAAAGTCCAGCCTTGTTAGAAGGAGATCAAGAGATGCACACGTTAATGAGTGATTTAGCTGAAAATACTTGTAACAAGTGCTAATGATCATTAGATACTCGTTGTTTAGTGAAATTGAATGGTTTCCCAATTCCTAGGAAGTGTAGATGCGCTTGTTAACAAGAATAGAGTGCTTAGTGTTTTTACACAAGGTATTTTCAACATAATCATGTGAGAATGAGTGATTACAACAAAAAGTCCAGCCTTGTTGGAAGGAAATCAAGAGAAGCACACATTAATGATTGATTAAGCTGAAAATACTTGTAAGAAATGCTAAGGATCATTAGATACTCGTTGTTTAATGAAATTGAATGGTTTCCCAATTCCAAGGTAGTGTAGATGTGCTTGTTAACAAGGACAGAGTGCTTATTGTATGTACGCAAGGTATTCTCAACAGAAAGATGTGAGAATGAGTGATTACAACAAAATGTCTGGCCTTGTTGGAAGGAAATCAAGAGAAGCACACCTTAATAAGTGATTAAGCTGAAAATACTTCTAACAAATGCTAATGATCATTAGATACTCGTTGTTTAATGAAATTGAATGGTTTCCTAATTCCAAGGTAGTGTAGATTTGCTTGTTAACATGGACAGAGTGCTTATTGTATCTACGCAAGGTATTTTCCACAGAAAGATGTGAGAATGAGTGATTAGAACAAAAGGTCCCGCCTTGTTGGAAGGAAATCAAGAGAAGCACACATTAATGAGTGATTAAGCTGAAAATACTTGTAACAAATGCTAATGATCAGTAGATACTCGTTCTTTAATGAAATTGAATGGTTTCCTAAATCCTAGGAAGTGTAGATGCGCTTGTTAAGAAGAATAGAGTGCTTAGTGTTTGTACACAAGGTATTTTCAACATAATCATGTGAGAATGAGTGATTACAAGAAAAAGTCCCGCCTTGTTAGAAGGAAATCAAGAGAAGCACACATTAATGAGTGATTAAGCTGAAAACACTTGTAACAAATGCTAATGATCATTAAATACTCGTTGTTTAATGAACTTGAAAGGTTTCCTAATTACTCGAAAGTATAGATGTGCCTGTTAAGAAGAATAGAGTGCTTAGTGTTTGTACGCAAGGTATTTTCAACATAATCAAGTGAGAATCAGTGATTACAACAAAAGGTCCAGCCTTGTTAGAAGGAAATCAAGACAAGCACACATTAATGAGTGACTAAGCGTAAAATACTTGTAAGAAATACTAATGATCATTAGATACTCGTTGTTTAATGAAATTGAATGGTTTCCTAATTCCAAGGTAGTGTAGATGTGCTTGTTAACATGGACAGAGTGCTTACTCTATGTACGCAAGGTATTTTCAACAGAAAGAAGTGAGAATGAGTGATTGCAACAAAAGGTCCGGCCTTGTTAGAAGGAAATCAAGAGAAGCACACATTAATGAGTTATTAAGCTGAAAATACTTGTAACAAATGGTAATGATCGTTAGATACTCGTTGTTTAATGAAATTGAATGGTTTCCTAATTCCTAGGAAGTGTAGATGTGCTTGCTAGCAAGAATAGAGTGCTTAGGGTTTGTACACAAGGTATTTTGAACATAATCAAGTGAGAATGAGTGATTAGAACAAAAAGTCCAGCCTTGTTAGAACGAAATCAAGAGAAGCACACATTAATGAGTGATTAAACTGAAAATACTTGTAACAAATGCTAATGATCATTAGATACTCGTTGTTTAATGAAATTGGATGGTTTCCTATTTCCTAGGAAGTGTAGATGCGCTTGTTAACAAGAATAGAGTGCTTAGAGTTTATACACAAGGTATTTTCAACGTAGTCAAGTGAGAATGACTGATTACAACAAAAAGTCCAGCCTTGTTAGAAGGAAATCAAGAGAAGCACACATTAATGAGTAATTAAGCTGAAAATACTTGTAAGAAATGCTAAGGATCATTAGAAACTCGTTGTTTAATGAACTTGAATGGTTTCCTAATTCCAAGGTAGTGTAGACGTGCTTGTTCACCTGAATAGCGTCCTTATTGTTTGTACGCAAGGTATTTTCAACATAAACAAGTGAGAATGACGGATTACAACAAAAAGTCCAGCCTTGTTAGAAGGAAATCAAGAGAAGCACACATTAATGAGTGATTAAGCTGAAAATACTTGTAAGAAATGCTAAGGATCATTAGATACTCGTTGTTTAATGAACCTGAATGGTTTCCTAACTCCAAGGTAGTGTAGATGTGCTTGTTAACTTGAATAGCGTCCTTATTGTTTGTACGCAAGGTATTTTCAACATAAACAAGTGAGAATGACTGATTACAACAAAAAGTCCAGCCTTGTTAGAAGGAAATCAAAAGAAGCACACATTAATGAGTGATTAAGCTGAAAATACATGTAACAAATGGTAATGATCGTTAGATACTCGTTGTTTAATGAAATTGAATGGTTTCCTAATTCATAGGAAGTGTAGATGTGCTTGTTAACAAGAATAAAGTGCTTAGTGTTGTTTGTACACAAGGTATTTTCAACATAATCAAGTGAGAATGAGTGATTACAGCAAAAAGTCCAGCCTTGTTGGAAGGAAATCAAGAGAAGCACACATTAATGAGTGATTAAGCTGAAAATACTTGTAACAAATGCTAATGATCATTAGATACTCGTTGTTTAGTGAAATTGAAAGGTTTCCTAATTCCTAGGTAGTGTAGATGCACTTCTTAACTAGAATAGAGTGCTTTGTGTTTGTAGACAAGGTATTTTCAACATAATCAAGTGAGAATGAGTGATTGCAACAAAAAGTCCAGCCTTGTTAAAAGGAAATCAAGAGAAGCACACATTAATGAGTGATTAAGCCAAAAATACTTTTAACAAATGCTAATAATAATTAGATACTCGTTGTTTAATGAAATCGAATGGTTTCCAACTTCCTAGGAAGTGTAGATGTGCTTGTTAACAAGAATAGAGTGCTTGGGGTTTGTACACTGGGTATTTTCAACATAATCAAGTCAGAATCAGTGATTACAACAAAAGGTCCAGCCTTGTTAGAAGGAAATCAGTAGAAGCACACATTAATGAGGGATTAAGCTGAAAATACTTGTAAGAAATGCTAATGATCATTAGATACTCGTTGTTTAATGAAATTCAATGGTTTCCTATTTCCTAGGAAGTGTAGATGCGCTTGTTAACAAGAATAGAGTGCTTAGTGTTTGTACACAAGGTATTTTCAACATAGTCAAGTGAGAATGTGTGATTACAACAAAAAGTCCAGCCTTGTTAGAAGGAAATCAAGACAAGCACACATTAATGAGTGATTAAGCTTAAAATACTTGTATGAAATGCTAATGATCATTAGATACTCGTTGTTTAATGAAATTGAAAGGTTTCCTAATTCCAAGGCAGTGTAGATGTGCTTGTTAACATGAACAGAGCGCTTATTGTATGTACGCAAGGTATTTTCAATAGAAAGATGTGAGAGTGGGTGATTACAACAAACGGTCCGGCCTTGTTAGAAGGAAATCAAGAGAAGCACACATCAATGAGTTATTAAGCTGAAAATACTTGGAAGAAATGCTAATGATCATCGGAAACTCGTTTTTTAATTAAATTGAATGGTTTCCTAATTCCTAGGAAGTGTAGATGTGCTTGTTAACAAGAATAGAGTGCTTAGTGTTTGTACACAAGGTATTTTCAACATAATCAAGTGAGAATGAGTGATTACAACAAAAAGTCCAGCCTTGTTCGAAGGAAATCAAGAGAAACACACATTAATGACTGATTAAGCTGAAAATACTTGTAAGAAATGCTAAGGATCATTAGA
This sequence comes from Bruguiera gymnorhiza, assembly GCA_020883675.1. Classification (NCBI taxonomy): domain Eukaryota; kingdom Viridiplantae; phylum Streptophyta; class Magnoliopsida; order Malpighiales; family Rhizophoraceae; genus Bruguiera; species Bruguiera gymnorhiza. The sequence continues at coordinate 14,984 of JAIRCJ010000292.1, forward strand.
TACTCGTTGTTTAATGAAATTGAATGGTTTCCTAATTCCATGGTCGTGTAGATGTGCTTGTTAACATGACCAGAGTGCTTATTGTTTGTACGCAAGGTATTTTCAACAGAAAGAAGTGAGAAGGAGTGATTACAGCAGGAGGTCCGGCCTTGTTTGAAGGAAATCAAGAGAAGCACACATTAATGAGTGATTAAGCTGAAAATACTTGTAACAAATGCTAATGTTCATTAGATACTCGTTGTTTAATGAAATTGAAAGGTTTCCTAATTTCTAGGATGTGTAGATGTGCTTGTGAACAAGAATAGAGTGCTTAGTGTTTGTACACAAGGTATTTTGAACATAATCAAGTGAGAATGAGTGATTACAACAAAAAGTCCAGCCTTGTTAGAAGGAAATCAAGAGAAGCACACATTAATGAGCGATTAAGCTGAAAATACTTGTAAGAAAAACTAATGATCGTTAGATACTTGTTGTTTAATGAAATTGAATGATTTCCTAATTCCTAGGAAGTGTAGATGTGCTTGTTNTAGGAAGTGTAGATGCGCTTGTTAACAAGAATAGAGTGCTTAGTGTTTGTACACAAGGTATTTTCAACATAGTCAAGTGAGAATGTGTGATTACAACAAAAAGTCCAGCCTTGTTAGAAGGAAATCAAGACAAGCACACATTAATGAGTGATTAAGCTTAAAATACTTGTATGAAATGCTAATGATCATTAGATACTCGTTGTTTAATGAAATTGAAAGGTTTCCTAATTCCAAGGCAGTGTAGATGTGCTTGTTAACATGAACAGAGCGCTTATTGTATGTACGCAAGGTATTTTCAATAGAAAGATGTGAGAGTGGGTGATTACAACAAACGGTCCGGCCTTGTTAGAAGGAAATCAAGAGAAGCACACATCAATGAGTTATTAAGCTGAAAATACTTGGAAGAAATGCTAATGATCATCGGAAACTCGTTTTTTAATTAAATTGAATGGTTTCCTAATTCCTAGGAAGTGTAGATGTGCTTGTTAACAAGAATAGAGTGCTTAGTGTTTGTACACAAGGTATTTTCAACATAATCAAGTGAGAATGAGTGATTACAACAAAAAGTCCAGCCTTGTTCGAAGGAAATCAAGAGAAACACACATTAATGACTGATTAAGCTGAAAATACTTGTAAGAAATGCTAAGGATCATTAGATACTCGTTGTTTAATGAAATTGAATGGTTTCCTAATTCCATGGTCGTGTAGATGTGCTTGTTAACATGACCAGAGTGCTTATTGTTTGTACGCAAGGTATTTTCAACAGAAAGAAGTGAGAAGGAGTGATTACAGCAGGAGGTCCGGCCTTGTTTGAAGGAAATCAAGAGAAGCACACATTAATGAGTGATTAAGCTGAAAATACTTGTAACAAATGCTAATGTTCATTAGATACTCGTTGTTTAATGAAATTGAAAGGTTTCCTAATTTCTAGGATGTGTAGATGTGCTTGTGAACAAGAATAGAGTGCTTAGTGTTTGTACACAAGGTATTTTGAACATAATCAAGTGAGAATGAGTGATTACAACAAAAAGTCCAGCCTTGTTAGAAGGAAATCAAGAGAAGCACACATTAATGAGCGATTAAGCTGAAAATACTTGTAAGAAAAACTAATGATCGTTAGATACTTGTTGTTTAATGAAATTGAATGATTTCCTAATTCCTAGGAAGTGTAGATGTGCTTTGTTAACAAGAATAGAGTGCTTAGTGTTAGTACACAAGGTATTTTGAACATAGTCAAGTGAGAATGAGTCATTACAAGAAAAAGTCCAGCCTTGTTAGAAGGAAATCAGGAGAAGCACACATTAATGAGTGATTAAGCTGAAAATACTTGTAACAAATGCTAATGATCATTAGATACACGTTGTTTAATGAAATTGAATGGTTTCCTAATTCCTAGGAAGTGTAGATGCGCTTGTTAACAAGAATAGAGTGCTCAGTGTTTGTACACATGGTATTTTCAACATAATCAGGTGAGAATCAGTGATTACAACAAAACATCCAGCCTTGTTAGAAGGAAATCAAGAGAAGCACACATTCATGAGTGATTAAGCTGAAAATACTTGTGACAAATGCGAATGATCATTAGATACTCGTTGTTTAATGAAATTGAATGGTTTCCTAATTCCTAGGAAGTGTAGATGCGCTTGTTAACAAGAAGAGAGTGCTCAGTGTTTGTACACATGGTATTTTCAACATAATCAAGTGAGAATCGGTGATTACAACAAAACGACCAGCCTTGTTAGAAGGAAATCAAGAGAAGCACACATTCATGAGTGATTAAGCTGAAAATACTTGTAACAAATGCTAATGATCATTAGATACTCGTTGTTGAATGAAATTGAAAGGTTTCCTAATTACTAGGAAGTGTAGATGTGCTTGTTAACAAGAATAGAGTGCTTAGTGTTTGTACACAAGGTATTTTCAACATAATCAAGTGACAATGAGTGATTACAACAAAAAGTCCAGCCTTCTTAGAAGGAAATCAAGAGAAGCACACATTAATGAGCGATGAAGCTGAAAATAATTGTAAGAAAAACTAATGATCATTAGATACTCGTTGTTTAATGAAATTGAACGGTTTCCTAATTCCAAGGAAATGTAGTTGTGCTTGTTAACATGGTGAGAGTGCTTATTGTTTGTACACAAGGTATTTTCAACAGAAAGAAGTGAGAATGAGTGATTACAACAAAAGGTCCGGCCTTGTTAGAAGGAAATCAAAAGAAGCACATATTAATGAGTGATTAAGCTGAAAATAGTTGTAAGAAATGCTAATGATCATCAGATACTCGTTGTTTAATGAAATTGAAAGGTGTCCTAATTACTAGGAAGTGTAGATGTGCTTGTTCACAAGAATAGAGTGCTTAGTGTTTGTACACAAGGTATTTTCAGCATAATCAAGTGAGAATGAGTGATTACAACAAAAAGTCCAGCCTTCTTAGAAGGAAATCAAGAGAACCACACATTAATGAGCGATTAAGCTGAAAATACTAGTAAGAAAAACTAATGATCATTAGATACTCGTTTTTAATGAAATTGAATGGTTTCCTAATTCCAAGGAAATGTAGTTGTGCTTGTTAACATGAAGAGAGTGCTTATTATTTGTACACAAGTTATTTTCAACAGAAAGAAGTGAGAATGAGTGATTAAAAGAAAAGGTCCGGCCTTGTTAGAAGGAAATCAAAAGAAGCACACATTAATGAGTGATTAAGCTGAAAATACTCGTAACAAACGCTAAGGATCATTAGATACTCGTTGTTTAATGAAATTTAATAGTTTCCTAATTCCAAGGTAGTATAGATGTGCTTGTTAACATGAATAGTATCCTTATTGTTTGTACGCAAGGTATTATCCACATAAACAAGTGAGAATGACTGATTACAACAAGAAGTCCAGAATTGTTAGAAGGAAATCAAGAGAAGCACACATTAATGAGTGATTAAGCTGAAAATACTTGTAACAAATGCTAATGATCATTAGATACTCGTTGTTTAATGAAATTGAATGGTTTCCTAATTCCTAGGAAGTGTAGATGCGCTTGTTGACAAGAATAGAGTGCTTAGTGTTTGTACACAAGGTATTTTCAAGATAATCAAGTGAGAATGATTGATTACAACAAAAGGTCCAGCCTTGTTAGATGGAAATCAAGAGAAGCACACATTAATGGGTGATTAGGCTGAAAATACTTGTAAGAAAAGCTAATGATCATTAGATACTTGTTGTTTCGTGAAATTGAACGGTTTTGCTAATTCCAAGGAAGTGTAGTTGTGCTTGTTAACATGAATAGAGTGCTTATTGATTGTACACAAGGTATTTTCAACATAATCACGTGAGAATGAGTGATTACAACAAAAGGTCCGGCCTTGTTAGAAGGAAATGAAGAGAAGCACACATTAATGAGTGATTAAGCTGAAAATACTTGTAAGAAATGCTAATGATCATTAGATACTCGTTGTCTAATAAAATTGAATGGTTTCCTAATTCCTAGGAAGTGTAGATGTGCTTGTTAACACGAATAGAGTGCTTAGTGTTTGTACACAAGGTATTTTCAACATAATCTTGTGAGAATGAGTGATTACAACAAAAAGTCCAACCATATTCGAAGGAAATCAAGAGAAGCACACATTAATGAGTGATTAAGCTGAAAATTATTGTAACAAATGCTAATGATCATTAGACACCCGTTCTTTAATGAAATTGAATGGTTTCCTAATTCCTAGGAAGTGTAGATGTGCTTGTTAACATGAACTGAGTGCTTATTGTCTGTACGCAAGGTATTTTCAGCAGAAAGAATCGAGAATCAGTGATTACAACAAAAGGTCCGGCCTTGTTAGAAGGAAATGAAGAGAAGCACACATTAAGGAGTGATTAAGCTGAAAATACTTGTAAGAAAAGCTAATGATCATTTGATACTCGTTGTTTAACGAAATTGAAGGGTTTCGTATTTACTAGGAAGTGTGGATGTGCTTGTTAACAAGAATAGTGTGCTTAGTGTTTGCACACGAGGTATTTTCAACATCATCAAGTCAGAATCTGTGATGGCAACAAAAGGTCCAGCCTTGTTAGAAGGAAATCAAGATAAGCACACATTAATGAGTGATTCAGCTTAAAATACTTGTAAGAAAAACTAATGATCATTAGATACTCGTTGTTTAATAAAATTGAACGGTTTCCTAATTCGGAGGAAGTGTAGTTGTGGTTGTTAACTTGAATAGAGTGCTTCTTGTTTGTACACAAGGTATTTTCAACATAATCAAGTGAGAATCAGTGATTACAACAAAAAGTCCAGCCTTGTTAGAAGGAAATCAAGACAAGCACACATTAATGAGTGATTAAGCTGAAAATACTTGTAAAAAATGCTAATGATCATTAGATACTCGTTGTTTAATGAAATTGAATGGTTTCCTAATTCCTAGGAAGTGTAGATGGACTTGTTAACAAGAATAGAGTACTTAGTGTTTGTACACAAGGTATTTTCAACATAGTCAAGTGAGAATGAGTGATTACAACAAAAATCCAGCCTTGTTAGAAGGAAACCAGGAGAAGCACACATTAATGAGTGATTAACCTGAAAATACTTGTAAGAAATGCTAAGGATCATTAGATACTCGTTGTTTAATGAAATTGAATGGTTTCCTAATTACTAGGAAGTGTAGATGCGCTTCTTAACAAGAATAGTGTGCGTAGTGTTTGTACACAAGGTATTTTCAACATAATCAAGTGAGAATCAGTGATTACAACAAAAAGTCCAGCCTTGTTAGAAGGAAATCAAGAGAAGCACACATTCATGAGTGATTAAGCTGAAAATACTTGTATCAAATGCGAAGGATCATTAGATACTCGTTGTTTAATGAAATTGAATGGTTTCCTAATTGATGAGAACCGTAGACATGAAGGGTGGAAGGCTTCAAAGGATGCAAAAAGTCCATTGCACATTCCAGAAGGCCCAATAACACGAGTTAGAGATTCAATTGATGCAAGAGGTCCATTGCACATTCCAGAAGGCCAGAAAGATTAAAGAAGCACTAAATGGGCTGATTCAGGACGCTCAAGCCAACCCAGCTTCAAATGGTGCGAATTTAAAATTGGAAGAGAGTCCAGGCCTTATTAATATCATTAGAGTAATTAAAGTGTTAGGACTAATAATAGTAGTCACTCCAAATTAGGAGTTTATTTTCCATATAAGAATTTATACCTAGATAGGAATTCCGCCTAAATAAGGAATTGTCCTAACTAGGAATTAATGCCTCTTTAGGATTACTATCTTAGCCTATAAATAGGCACCCCTTGTAAGCTTTGGAAATCAGACAATCAAGAAAATCATACAACTTTCAGTGAAATAGAAAGCAAGGGTTTCTCCTTTGGTTCTTTTAAGAACTAAAGAACTTATCAAGAGGTACTTCTTCTTGTGGCGTTCAAATCGACTTATCACTCCCAATTCCTTCCTTCTCTGGAGTGTGGCGTCCATATCCATCTTGAATACCCTAGGTTCGTGTTCCTTCGAATATTGGGTCTAGGGTTTGTGCTATTAAACTTTGATTTAGCTTTCCTGGTTGCTCTTTGATTCATTGTGTGCGTTGGGTCCCTAAGTCACGTCTTTTTGGGGTTTTCCGCATCAGTTGGTATCAGAGCCTGGCTCTAAATCAGTTGGCTCTAAATCAGAAAAAAATAAAAAAATAATATGTCTTTGAAAGACAAAGGTGCTGCTCTGGAGGGAGCTGTTGACATGTCCTTCATGATCAAAGCTATGCAACAACAATTTGAGCACATGAATATCAGATTTGATGATATGAGAGAGAGGATGAAGGAGCAAGCTAATACAATAGCAGAGTTGCAAAGGAGGCACGAAGAATATGAGGCTTCTAAAGCAGGAAGGCAATTGAGACGTGCCTATGACCACAAAGATGATGATTCTGTGCCATCAACAAAGGGTGGATGTGATGGAGAGAAGTATCTGATTAATGAAGTAGCTCTCATCGCAAGGCGAGCATTGGATGTGCAAGTGAAGCAAGAAAATGAGGTGCAACGAGATAACATCTTTCAGACAAGGTGTTTCATCAAAGATAAGGTATGTAGTATGATTATTGATGGTGGGAGTTGCACTAATGTTGCTAGCATAACTATGGTTGAGAAGCTGAACTTATCTACTATGAAGCATCCTAGGCCATATAAGCTTCATTGGTTGAATGAGAATGGTGAAGTTATGGTAGATAAGCAAGTGCTCGTGTCATTTTCTATTGGAAGGTACTGTGATGAAGTTTTATGTGATGTTGTACCTATGCAAGCAGGCCATATTCTATTAGGAAGGCCATGGCAGTTTGACAGGCGAGTTATGCATGATGGATTCAAGAATCGATATTCCTTTGTAATGAATGAAAAACCCGTCACTCTTGTACCATTATCACCTCAACAAGCTTATGAGGATCAATTGAGGATTAAGAATGAGAGTGAACAAAAAAGAGAGATGGAAAAAAGAGAAAAGAGAGGAGAAAACGTGAGAACACAAGAGAAGGAGAAGAAAACAGAAGGTTTCTATGCAGAAGAAAGTGATGCCAAAAGAGCAATTTTTGCCATACAACCTATGATCGTACTTTTGTACAAAAAGGCTTCTTTTAACACTAACAAGCTTGAACCATCTTTGCCTAGTACTATTGTTGTTCTATTGCAGGAATTTGAAGATGAATTCCATGATGATATCCCAAGTGGATTGCTACCTAAGAGAGGAATTAAGAATCAAATTGTTTTCATCCCTGGTGCATCCATGCCAAACCGGTCAGCATATAAGAGTAATCTTGAGGAGACAAAAGAGCATAAAAGACAGGTTGAAGAACTGATTTTCAAAGGATATGTGAGGGAAAGCATGAGTCATTGTGCAGTTCCTATCCTACTTGTACAAGGAAAGTTGAACAGAAGGCATGCCAAGTGGATCAAATTCATTCAGACCTTTCCCTACATCATCAAGTATAAACAAGGTGATGATTCGAGGACGAATCTTTTTGAGGAAAGGGGGAATGATGAGAACCGTAGACATGAAGGGTGGAAGGCTTCAAAGGATGCAAAAAGTCCATTGCACATTCCAGAAGGCCCAATAACACGAGTTAGAGATTCAATTGATGCAAGAGGTCCATTGCACATTCCAGAAGGTCAGAAAGATTAAAGAAGCACTAAATGGGCTGATTCAGGACGCTCAAGCCAACCCAGCTTCAAATGGTGCGAATTTAAAATTGGAAGAGAGTCCAGGCCTTATTAATATCATTAGAGTAATTAAAGTGTTAGGACTAATAATAGTAGTCACTCCAAATTAGGAGTTTATTTTCCATATAAGAATTTATACCTAGATAGGAATTCCGCCTAAATAAGGAATTGTCCTAACTAGGAATTAATGCCTCTTTAGGATTACTATCTTAGCCTATAAATAGGCACCCCTTGTAAGCTTTGGAAATCAGACAATCAAGAAATCAGACAACTTTGAGTGAAATAAACAGCAATGGTTTTTCTCCCTCGGTTCTTTTAAGAACTAAAGAACTTATCAAGAGGTACTTCTTCTTGTGGCATTCAAATCGACTTATCACTCCCAATTCCTTCCTTCTCTGGAGTGTGGCGTCCATATCCATCTTGAATACCCTAGGTTCGTGTTCCTTCAAATATTGGGTCTAGGGTTTGTGCTATTAAACTCTGATTTAGCTTTCCTAGTTGCTCTTTGATTCATTGTGTGCGTTGGGTCCCTAAGTCACGTCTTTTTGGGGTTTTCCGCATCACTAATTGTAAGGTAGTGTAGATGTGCTTGTTAACATGAATAGTGTCCTTATTGTTTGTACGCAAGGTATTAACAACATGAACAAGTGAGAATGACTGATTACAACAAAAAGTCCATCCTTGTTAGAAGAATAGAGTGCTTAGTGTTTGTACAAAAGGTATTTTCAACATTATCAAGTCAGAATCAGTGATTACAACAAAAGGTCCAGCCTTGTTAGAAGGAAAACAAGACAAGCACACATTAATGAGTGATTAAGCTTAAAATACTTGTAAGAAATGCTAATGATCATTAGATACTCGTTGTTTAATCAAATTGAATGGTCTCCTAATTCCAAGGTAGTGTAGATGGGCTTGTTAACATGAACAGAGTGCTTATTGTTTGTACGCAAGGTATTTTCAACAGAAAGAAGTGAGAATGAGTGATTACAACAAAAGTTCCGGCCTTGTGAGAAGGAAATCAAGAGAAGCACACAAAGCTGAAAATATTTGTAACAAATTCTAAGGATCATTGGATACTCGTTGTTTAATGAAATTGAATGGATTCCTAATTCCAAGGTAGTGTAGATGTGCTTGTTAACATGAATAGTGTCCTTATTGTTTGTACGCAAGCTATTTTCAACATAAACAAGTGAGAATAACAGATTACAACAAAAAGTCCAGCATTGTTAGAAGGAAATCAAGAGAAGCACACATTAATGAGTGATTAAGCTGAAAATACTTGTAACAAATGCTAAGGACCATTAGATACACGTAGTTTAATGAAATTGAATGGTTTTCTAATTCCTAAGAAGTGTAGATGCGCTTGTTAACAAGAATAGAGTGCTTAGTGTTTGAACACAAGGTATTTTCAACATAATCAAGTGAGAATGAGTGATTACAACAAAAGGTCCAGCCTTGATAGAAGGAAATCAAGAGAAGCACACATTAATTAGTGATTAAGCTGAAAATACTTGAAAGAAAACCTAATGATCATTAGATACTCGTTGTTTAATGAAATTGAACGGTTTCCTAATTCCAAGGAAATGTAGTTGTGCTTGTTAACATGAAAAGAGTGCTTATTGTTTGTACACAAAGTATTTTCAACATAATCAAGTGAGAATGAGTGATTACAACAAAAGGTCCAGCCTTGTTAGATGGAAGTCAAGAGAAGCACACATTAATGAGTGATTAAGCTGAAAATAATTGTAAGAAATGCTAATTGATGCGGAAAACCCCAAAAAGAAGTGGCTTAGGGACCAACGCACACAATGAATCAAAGAACAACCAGGAAAGCTAAATCAGGGTTTAATAACACAAACCCTAGACCCAAAATTCGAAGGAACACGAACCTAGGCTATTCAAGATGGATATGGACCCCACACTCCAGAAGAGGAAGGAATTGGGAGTGATAAGTCGGTTTGAACGCCACAAGAAGAAAACCTCTTGATAAGTTCTTTAGTTCTAAAAAGAACCGAAGGAGAAACCCTTGCTTTCTATTTCACTGAAAGTTGTCTAATTTCTTGATTGTCTGATTTCCAAAGCTTACAAGGGGTGCCTATTTATAGGCTAAGATAGCAATCCTAAAGAGGCATAAATTCCTAGTTAGGACAATTCCTTATTTAGGTGGAATTCCTATCTAGGTACAAATTCTTATATGGAAAATAAACTCCTAATTTGGAGTTACTACTATTATTAGTCCAAACACTTTAATTACTCTAATGATATTAATAAGGCCTGGACTCTCTTCCAAGTTTAAATTCGCACCATTTGAAGTTGGGTTGGCCTGAGCATCCTGAATCAGCCCATTTAGTGCTTCTTTAATCTTTCTGGCCCTAGCTCGTGTTATTGGGCCTTCTGGAATATGCAATGGACCTCTTACATCCATTGAAGCCCTAGCTCGTGTTATTGGGCCTTCTAGAATGTGCAATGGACCTCTTGCATCAATTGAATCTCTAACTCGTGTTATTGGGCCTTCTGGAATGGGCAATGGACTTTTTGCATCCTTTGAAGCCTTCCACCCTTCATGTCTACGGTTCTCATCACTAATGATCATTAGATACTCGTTGTTTCATGAAATTGAATGGTTTCCTAATTCCCACGAAGTGTAGATGGGCTTGTTAACAAGAATAGAGTGCTTAGTGTTTGTACACAAGGTATTTTCAACATAATCTAGTGAGAATCTGTGATTACAACAAAAGGTCCAGCCTTGTTAGAAGGAAATCAAGAGAAGCACACATTAATGAGTGATTAAGCTGAAAATACTAGCAAGAAAAGCTAATGATCATTAGATACTCGTTGTTTAATGAAATTGAACGGTTTCCTAATTCCAAGGAAATGTAGTTGTGCTTGTTAACATGAAGAGAGTGCTTATTGTTTGTACACAAGGTATTTTCAACATAATCAAGTGAGAATGAGTGATTACAAAAAGGTCCAGCCTTGTTAGAAGGAAATCAAGAGAAGCACACGTTAATGTGTGATTAAGCTGAAAATACTTGTAAGAAATGCTAATGATCATTAGATACTCGTTGATTAATGAAATTGAATGGTTTCCTAATTCCAAGGTAGTGTAGATGTGCTTGTTAACATGAATCGTGTCCTTATTGTTTGTACGCAAGGTATTTTGAACGTAAACAAATGAGAATGAGTGATTACAACAAAAAGTCCAGCCTTGTTAGAAGGAAATCAAGAGAAGCACACATTAATGAGTGATTAAGCTGAAAATAATTGTAAGAAATGCTAGTGATCATTAAATACTCGTTGTTGAATCAAATTGAACGGTTTCCTAATTCCTAGGAAGTGTAGATGCACTTGTTAACAAGAATAGTGTGCTTAGTGTTTGTACACAAGGTGTTTTCAACGTAATCAAGTGAGAATCAGTGATTACAACAAAAGCTCCAGCCTTGTTGGAAGGAAATCAAGAGAAGCACACATTAAAGAGTGATTAAGCTGGAAATACTTGTAAGAAATGCTAATGATCATTACATACTCGTTGTTTAACGAAATTGAATGGTTTCCTAATGCCTAGGAAGTGCAGATGTGCTTGTTAACAAGAATAGAGTGCTTAGTGTTTGTACACAAGGCATTTTCAACATAATCAAGTGACAATCAGTGATTACAACAAAAGGTCCAGCCTTGTTGGAAGGAAATCAAGAGAAGCACACACTAATGGGAGATGAGGCTGAAAATACTTGAAAGAAAAGCTAATGATCATTAGATACTCGTTGTTTAATGAAATTGAACGGTTTCCTAATTCCCACGAAATGTAGTTGTGCTTGTTAAGATGAAGAGAGTGCTTATTGTTTGTACACAAGGTACTTTCAACATAATCAAGTGAGAATGAGTGATTACAACAAAAGGTCCAGCCTTGTTAGAAGGAAATCAAGAGAAGCACACATTAATCACAGATTAAGCTGAAAATACTTGTAACAAATGCTAATGATCATTAGATACTCGTTGTTTAATGAAATTGAATGGTTTCCTAATGCCTGGGAAGTGTAGTTGTGCTTGTTAACAAGAATAGGGTGCTTAGTGTTTGTACACATGGTATTTTCATCGTAATCAAGTGAGAATGAGTGATTACAACAAAACGTCCAGCCTTGTTAGAAGGAAATCAAGAGAAGCACAAATTAATGAGTGATTAAGCTGAAAACACTTTTAAGAAAAGCTAATGATCATTAGATACTCGTTGTTTAATGAAATTGAATGGTTTCCTAATTCCTAGGAAGTGTAGATGTGCTTGTTAACAAGAATAGAGTGCTCAGTGTTTGTACACATGGTATTTTCAACATAATCAAGTGAGAATGAGTGATTACAATAAAAAGTCGAGCCTTGTTAAAAGGAAATCAAGAGACGTACACATTAATGAGTGATTAAGCTGAAAATACATGTAAGAAAAGCTAATGATCATTAGATACTCTTTGTTTAAGGAAATTGAACGGTTTCCTAATTCCAAGGAAATGTAGTTGTGCTTGTTAACACGAAGAGTGTGCTTATTGTTTGTACACAAGGTATTTTCAACATAACCAAGTGAGAATCAGTGATTACAACAAAAGTCCAGCCTTGTTAGACGGAAATCAAGAGAAGCACACATTAATGAGTGATTAAGCTGAAAATACTTGTAAGAAATGCTAATGATGATTAGATACTCGTTGTTTAATGAAATTGAACGGTTTCCTAATTCCAAGGAAGTGTAGATGTGCTTGTTAACAAGAATAGAGTGCTTAGTGTTTGTAGACAAGGTATTTTCAACATAATCAAGTGAGAATCAGTGATTACAACTAAATGTCCAGCCTTGTTAGAAGGAAATCAAGAGAAGCACACATTAATGAGTGATTAAGCTGAAAATACCTCTAACAAATGCTAATGATCATTAGATACTCGTTGTTTAATGAAATTGAATGGTTTCCTAATTCCAAGGTAGTGTAGATGTGCTTGTTAACAAGAATAGAGTGCTTTGTGTTTGTACACAACGTATTTTAAACATAATCAAGTGAGAATGAGTGATTACATCAAAAGGTCCAGCCTTGCTAGAAGGAAATCAAGAGAAGCACACATTAATGAGTGATTAAGCTGAAATACTTGTGACAGATGCTAATTATCATTAGATACTCGTTGTTTAAAGAAATTGAATGGTTTTCTAATTCCTAGGAAGTGTAGATGTGCTTGTTAACAAGAATAGAGTGCTTTGTGTTTGTGCACAAGGTATGTTCAACATAATCAAGTGAGAATCAGTGATTGCAACAAAATGCCCGGCCTTGTTAGGAGGAAATCAAGAGAAGCACACATTAATGAGTGATTAAGGTGAAAATACTTGTATCAGACGCTAATGATCATTAGATACTCGTTGTTTAATGAAATTGAATGGTTTCCAAATTCCAAGGTTGTGTAGATGTGCTTGTTAACATGAATAGTGTCCTTATTGTTTGGACGCAAGGTATTTTCAACGTAAACAACTGAGAATGACTGATTACAACAAAAAGTGCAGCCTTGTTAGAAGGAAATCAAGAGAAGCACACATTAATGAGTGATTAAGCTGAAAATACTTGTAATTGATGCTAATGATCATTAGATACACGTTGTTTAAAGAAATTGAATGGTTTTCTAATTCCTAGGAAGTGTAGATGTGCTTGTTAACAAGAACGGAGTGCCTTGTACTTGTACACAAGGTATTTTCAACATAATCAAGTGAGAATCAGTGATTGCAACAAAAAGTCCAGCCTTGTTAGAAGGAAATCAAGAGAAGCACACATTAACGAGTGATTAAGCTGAAAATACTTGTAAGAAATGCTAATGATCATTAGATACTCGTTGTTTAATGAAATTGAATGGTTTCCTAATTCCTAGGAAGTGTAGATGTGCTTGTTAACAAGAATAGTGTGCTTCGTGTTTGTACACAAGGTATTTTCAACATAATCAAGTGAGAATGAGTGATTACAACAAAAGGTCCAGCCTTGTTAGAAGGAAATCAAGAGAAGCACACATTAATGAGTGATTAAGCTGAAAATACTTGTAGAAATGCTAATGATCATTAGATACTCGTTGTTTAATGAAATTGAATGGTTTCCTAATTCCAAGGAAGTGTAGATGTGCTTGTTAACAAGAATAGAGTGCTTTGTGTTTGTACACAAGGTATTTTCAACATAATCAAGTGAGAATGAGTGATTACAACAAAAGGTCCAGCCTTGCTAGAAGGAAATCAAGAGAAGCACACATTAATGAGTGATTAAGCTGAAAATACTTGTAACAGAAGCTAATGATCATTAGATACTCGTTGTTTAATGAAATTGAATGGTTTCCTAATTCCTAGGAAGTGTAGATGTGCTTGTTAACAAGAATAGAGTGCTTGTGTTTGTACACAAGGTATTTTCAACATAATCAAGTGAGAATCAGTGATTACAACAAAAAGTCCAGCCTTGTTAGAAGGAAATCAAGAGAAGCACACATTAATGAGTGATTAAGCTGAAAATACTTGTAAGAAATGCTAATGATCATTAGATACTCGTTGTTTAATGAAATTGAATGGTTTCCTAATTCCTAGGAAGTGTAGATGTGCTTGTTAACAAGAATAGAGTGCTTTGTGTTTGTACACAAGGTATTTTCAACATAATCAAGTGAGAATCAGTGATTACAACAAAAGTCCAGCCTTGTTAGAAGGAAATCAAGAGAAGCACACATTAATGAGTGATTAAGCTGAAAATACTTGTAACAAATGCTAATGATCATTAGATACTCGTTGTTTAATGAAATTGAATGGTTTCCTAATTCCTAGGAAGTGTAGATGTGCTTGTTAACAAGAATAGTGTGCTTGTGTTTGTACACAAGGTATTTTCAACATAATCAAGTGAGAATGAGTGATTACAACAAAAGGTCCAGCCTTGTTAGAAGGAAATCAAGAGAAGCACACATTAATGAGTGATTAAGCTGAAAATACTTGTAACAAATGCTAATGATCATTAGATACTCGTTGTTTAATGAAATTGAATGGTTTCCTAATTCCTAGGAAGTGTAGATGTGCTTGTTAACAAGAATAGAGTGCTTTGTGTTTGTACACAAGGTATTTTCAACATAATCAAGTGAGAATCTGTGATTACAACAAAAAGTCCAGCCTTGTTAGAAGGAAATCAAGAGAAGCACACATTAATGAGTGATTAAGCTGAAAATACTTGTAACAGATGCTAATGATCATTAGATACTCGTTGTTTAATGAAATTGAATGGTTTCCTAATTCCTAGGAAGTGTAGATGCGCTTGTTAACAAGAATGGAGTGCTTTGTGTTTGTACACAAGGTATTTCAACATAATCAAGTGAGAATCAGTGATTACAACAAAAAGTCCAGCCTTGTTAGAAGGAAATCAAGAGAAGCACACATTAATGAGTGATTAAGCTGAAAATACTTGTAACAAATGCTAATGATCATTAGATACTCGTTGTTTAATGAAATTGAATGGTTTCCTAATTCCTAGGAAGTGTAGATGTGCTTGTTAACAAGAATAGAGTGCTTAGTGTTTGTACACAAGGTATTTTCAACATAATCAAGTGAGAATGAGTGATTACAACAAAAAGTCCAGCCTTGTTAGAAGGAAATCAAGAGAAGCACACATTAATGAGTGATTAAGCTGAAAATACTTGTAACGAAATGCTAATGATCATTAGATACTCGTTGTTTAATGAAATTGAATGGTTTCCTAATTCCTAGGAAGTGTAGATGTGCTTGTTAACAAGAATAGAGTGCTTAGTGTTTGTACACAAGGTATTTTCAACATAATCAAGTGAGAATCAGTGATTACAACAAAAGTCCAGCCTTGTTAGAAGGAAATCAAGAGAAGCACACATTAATGAGTGATTAAGCTGAAAATACTTGTAACAAATGCTAATGATCATTAGATACTCGTTGTTTAATGAAATTGAATGGTTTCCTAATTCCTAGGAAGTGTAGATGTGCTTGTTAACAAGAATAGAGTGCTTAGTGTTTGTACACAAGGTATTTTCAACATAATCAAGTGAGAATCAGTGATTACAACAAAAGGTCCAGCCTTGTTAGAAGGAAATCAAGAGAAGCACACATTAATGAGTGATTAAGCTGAAAATACTTGTAACAAATGCTAATGATCATTAGATACTCGTTGTTTAATGAAATTGAATGGTTTCCTAATTCCTAGGAAGTGTAGATGTGCTTGTTAACAAGAATAGAGTGCTTAGTGTTTGTACACAAGGTATTTTCAACATAATCAAGTGAGAATCAGTGATTACAACAAAAGGTCCAGCCTTGTTAGAAGGAAATCAAGAGAAGCACACATTAATGAGTGATTAAGCTGAAAATACTTGTAACAAATGCTAATGATCATTAGATACTCGTTGTTTAATGAAATTGAATGGTTTCCTAATTCCTAGGAAGTGTAGATGTGCTTGTTAACATGAATAGAGTGCTTAGTGTTTGTACACAAGGTATTTTCAACATAATCAAGTGAGAATGAGTGATTACAACAAAAGGTCCAGCCTTGTTAGAAGGAAATCAAGAGAAGCACACATTAATGAGTGATTAAGCTGAAAATACTTGTAAGAAATGCTAATGATCATTAGATACTCGTTGTTTAATGAAATTGAATGGTTTCCTAATTCCTAGGAAGTGTAGATGTGCTTGTTAACAAGAATAGAGTGCTTTGTGTTTGTACACAAGGTATTTTCAACATAATCAAGTGAGAATGAGTGATTACAACAAAAGTCCAGCCTTGTTAGAAGGAAATCAAGAGAAGCACACATTAATGAGTGATTAAGCTGAAAATACTTGTAACAAATGCTAATGATCATTAGATACTCGTTGTTTAATGAAATTGAATGGTTTCCTAATTCCTAGGAAGTGTAGATGTGCTTGTTAACAAGAATAGAGTGCTTAGTGTTTGTACACAAGGTATTTTCAACATAATCAAGTGAGAATGAGTGATTACAACAAAAAGTCCAGCCTTGTTAGAAGGAAATCAAGAGAAGCACACATTAATGAGTGATTAAGCTGAAAATACTTGTAACAAATGCTAATGATCATTAGATACTCGTTGTTTAATGAAATTGAATGGTTTCCTAATTCCTAGGAAGTGTAGATGTGCTTGTTAACAAGAATAGAGTGCTTAGTGTTTGTACACAAGGTATTTTCAACATAATCAAGTGAGAATCAGTGATTACAACAAAAAGTCCAGCCTTGTTAGAAGGAAATCAAGAGAAGCACACATTAATGAGTGATTAAGCTGAAAATACTTGTAACAAATGCTAATGATCATTAGATACTCGTTGTTTAATGAAATTGAATGGTTTCCTAATTCCTAGGAAGTGTAGATGTGCTTGTTAACAAGAATAGAGTGCTTTGTGTTTGTACACAAGGTATTTTCAACATAATCAAGTGAGAATCAGTGATTACAACAAAAAGTCCAGCCTTGTTAGAAGGAAATCAAGAGAAGCACACATTAATGAGTGATTAAGCTGAAAATACTTGTAAGAAATGCTAATGATCATTAGATACTCGTTGTTTAATGAAATTGAATGGTTTCCTAATTCCAGGAAGTGTAGATGTGCTTGTTAACAAGAATAGAGTGCTTGTGTTTGTACACAAGGTATTTTCAACATAATCAAGTGAGAATCAGTGATTACAACAAAAGTCCAGCCTTGTTAGAAGGAAATCAAGAGAAGCACACATTAATGAGTGATTAAGCTGAAAATACTTGTAACAAATGCTAATGATCATTAGATACTCGTTGTTTAATGAAATTGAATGGTTTCCTAATTCCTAGGAAGTGTAGATGTGCTTGTTAACAAGAATAGAGTGCTTGTGTTTGTACACAAGGTATTTTCAACATAATCAAGTGAGAATCAGTGATTACAACAAAAAGTCCAGCCTTGTTAGAAGGAAATCAAGAGAAGCACACATTAATGAGTCATTAAGCTGAAAATACTTGTAACAAATGCTAATGATCATTAGATACTCGTTGTTTAATGAAATTGAATGGTTTCCTAATTCCTAGGAAGTGTAGATGTGCTTGTTAACAAGAATAGAGTGCTTAGTGTTTGTACACAAGGTATTTTCAACATAATCAAGTGAGAATCAGTGACTACAACAAAAAGTCCAGCCTTGTTAGAAGGAAATCAAGAGAAGCACACATTAATGAGTGATTAAGCTGAAAATACTTGTAACAAATGCTAATGATCATTAGATACTCGTTGTTTAATGAAATGAATGGTTTCCTAATTCCTAGGAGTGTAGATGTGCTTGTTAACAAGAATAGAGTGCTTAGTGTTTGTACACAAGGTCTTTTCAACATAATCAAGTGAGAATGAGTGATTACAACAAAAAGTCCGCCTTGTTAGAAGGAAATCAAGAGAAGCACACATTAATGAGTGATTAAGCTGAAAATACTTGTAACAAATGCTAATCATCATTAGATACTCGTTGTTTAATGAAATTGAAAGGTTTCCTAATTCCTGAGGAAGTGTAGATGTGCTTGTTAACAAGAATAGAGTGCTTTGTGTTTGTACACAAGGTATTTTCAACATAATCAAGTGAGAATCAGTGACTACAACAAAATGTCCAGCCTAGTTAGAAGAAATCAAGAGAAGCACACATTAATGAGTGATAAAGCTTAAAATACATGTAACAAAAGCTAATGATCATTAGATACTCGTTGTTTAACAAAATTGAACGGTTACCGAATTCCAAGGAAGTGTAGTTGTGCTTGTTAACATGAATAGAGTGCTTATTGTTTGTACACAAGGTATTTTCATCATAATCAAGTGAGAATCTGTGATTACAACAAAAAGTCCAGCCTTGTTAGAAGGAAATCAAGAGAAGCACACATTAATGAGTGATTAAGCTGAAAATACTGGTAACAAATGCTAATGATCATTAGATCCTCGTTGTTTAATCAATTGTATGGTCTCCTAATTCCTAGGAAGTGTAGATGTGCTTGTTAACATGAATAGAGTGCTTATTGTTTGTACACAAGGTATTTTCAACATAATCAAGTGTGAATTAGTGATTACAACAAAAGCTCCAGCCTTGTTAGAAGGAAATCAAGAGAAGCACACATTAATGAGTGATTAAGCTGAAAATACTTGAAACAAATGCTAATGATCATTAGATACTCGTTGTTTAATGAAATTGTATGGTCTCCTAATTCCCTGGAAGTGTAGATGTGCTTCTTAACAAGAATAGAGTGCTTTGTGTTTGTACACAAGGTATTTTCAACATAATCAAGTGAGAATTGGTGATTACAACAAAAGCTCCAGCCTTGTTAGAAGGAAATCAAGAGAAGCACACATTAATGAGTGATTAAGCTGAATATACTTGTGATAAATGCTAATGATCATTAGATACTCGTATAATGAAATTGAATGGTTTCCTAATTCCTAGGAAGTGTAGATGTGCTCGTTAACAAGAATAGAGTGCTTAGTGTTTGTACAGAAGGTATTTTCAACATAATGAAGTGAGAATGAGTGATTACAACAAAAAGTCCAGCCTTGTTAGAAGGAAATCAGGAGAAGCACCCATTAATGCGTGATTAACCTGAAAATACTTGTAACAAATGCTAATGATCATTAGATACTCGTAGTTTAATGAAATTTAAAGGTTTCCTAATTCCTAGGAAGTGTAGATGCGGTTGTTAACAAGAATAGAGGGCTTAGTGTTTGTACACAAGGTATTTTCAACATAATCAAGTGAGAATAAGTGATTAAAACAAATGGTCCAGCCTTGTTAGAAGGAAATCAAGAGAAGCACACATTAGTGAGTGATTAAGCTGAAAATAGTTGTAAGAAATGCTAATGATCATTAGATACTCGGTGTTTAATGAAATTGAATGGTTTCCTAATTCCTAGGAAGTGTAGATGTGCTTGTTAACAAGAATAGAGTGCTTTGTGTTTGTACACAAGGTATTTTCAACAAAATCAAGTGAGAATTAGTGATTACAACAAAAGCTCCAGCCTTGTTAGAAGGAAATCAAGAGAAGCACACATTAATGGGTGATTAAGCTGAAATTACTTGTAACAAATGCTAATGATCATTAGATACTCGTTGTTTAACGAAATTGAATGGTTTCCTAATTCCTAGGAAGTGTAGATGCGCTTGCTAACAACGATAGAGTGCTTAGTGTTTGTACACAAGGTATTTTCAACATAATCAAGTGAGAATCAGTGATTACAACCAAAGGTCCAGCCTTGTTAGAAGGAAATCAAGACAAGCACATATTAATTAGTGATTAAGCTTAAAATACTTGTAACAAATGCTAATGATCATTAGATACTCGGTGTTTAATGAAATTGAATGGTTTCCTAATTCCTAGGAAGTGTAGATGTGCTTGTTAACAAGAGTAGAGTGCTTTGTGTTTGTACACAAGGTATTTTCAACATAATCAATTGAGAATTAGTGATTACAACAAAAGCTCCAGCCTTGTTAGAAGGAAATCAAGAGAAGCACACATTAAAGAGTCATTAAGCTGAAAATACTTGTAGCAAATGCCAATGATCAGTAGATACTCGTTGTTTAATGAAATTGTATGGTCTCCTAATTCCTAGGAAGTGTAGATGTGCTCGTTAACATGAATAGAGTGCTTATTGTTTGTACACAAGGTATTTTCAACATAATCAAGTGAGAATTAGTGATTACAACAAAAGCTCCAGCCTTGTTAGAAGGAAATCAAGAGAAGCACACATTAATGAGTGATTAAGCTAAAAATACTTGTAACAAATGCTAACGATCATTAGATACTCGTTGTTTAATGAAATTGTATGGTCTCCTAATTCCAAGGTAGTGTAGATGTGCTTGTTAACATGAACAGAGTGCTTATTGTTTGTACGCAAGGTATTTTGAACAGAAAGAAGTGAGAATGAGTGATTACAACAAACGGTCCGGCCTTGTTAGAAGGAAATCAAGAGAAGCACACACTACTGAGTGATTAAGCTGAAAATACTTGGAAGAAAAGCTAATGATCATTAGATACTCGTTGTTTAATTAAATTGAATGGTTTCCTAATTCCTAGAAAGTGTAGATGTGCTTGTTAACAAGAATAGAGTGCTTAGTGTTTGTACACAAGGTATTTTCAACATAATCAAGTGAGAATGAGTGATTACAACAAAAAGTCCCGCCTTGTTAGAAGGAAATCAAGAGAAGCACACATTAATGAGTGATTAAGCTCAAAATACTTGTAAGAAATGCTAATGATCATTAGATACTCGTTGTTTAATGAAACTGAATGGTTTCCTAATTCCTAGGAAGTGTAGATGTGCTTGTTAACTTGAATAGTGTCCGTATTGTTTGTACGCAAGGTATTTGCAACATAAACAAGTGAGAACGACTGATTACAACAAAAAGTCCAGCCTTGTTAGAAGGAAATCAAGAGAAGCACGGATTATTGAGTGATTAAGCTGAAAATACTTGTAACAAATGCTAATGATCATCAGATACTCGTTGTTTAATGAAATTGAATGGTTTCCTAATTCCTAGGAAGTGTAGATGCGCTTGTTAACAAGAATAGAGTGCTTAGTACAGAAGGTATTTTCAACATAATCAAGTGGGAATCAGTGATTACAACAAATTGTCCAGCCTTGTTAGAAGGAAATCAAGAGAAGCACACATTACTGAGTGATTAAGCTGAAAATACTTGTAACAAATGCTAATGATCATTAGATACTCGTTGTTTAATGAAATTGAAAGGTTTCCTAATTCTGAGGAAGTGTAGATGTGCTTGTTAACAAGAATAGAGTGCTTTGTGTTTGCACACAAGGTATTTTCAACATAATCGAGTGAGAATCAGTGACTACAACAAAAAGTCCAGCCTTGTTAGAAGGAAATCAAGAGAAGCACACATTAATGAGTGATTAAGCTGAAGATACTTGTAGCAAATGCTAATGATCATTAGATACTCGTTGTTTAATGAAATTGTATGGTCTCCTAATTCCTAGGAAGTGTAGATGTGCTTGTTAACAAGAATAGAGTGCTTTGTGCTTGTAGACAAGGTATTTTCAACATAATCAAGTGAGAATTGGTGATTACAACAAAAGCTCCAGCCTTGTTAGAAGGAAATCAAGAGAAGCACACATTAATGAGTGATTAAGCTGAAAATACTTGTGACAAATGCTAATGATTATTAGATACTCGTTGTATAATGAAATTTAATGGTTTCCTAATTCCTAGGAAGTGTAGATGTGCTCGTTAACAAGAATAGAGTGCTTAGTGTTTGTACAGAAGGTATTTCCAACATAATCAAGTGAGAATGAGTGATTACAACAAATAGTCCATCCTTGTTAGAAGGAAATCAGGAGAAGCACACATTAATGAGTGATTAAGCTGAAAATACTTGTAAAAAATGCTAAGGATCATTAGATACTCATTGTTTAATGAAATTGAATGCTTTCCTAATTCCAAGGTAGTGTAGATGTGCTTCTTAACATGAATTGTGTCCTTATTGTTTGTACACAAGGTATTTTCAACGTAAACAACTGAGAAAGAGTGATTACAACACAAAGTCCAGCCTTCTTAGAAGGAAATCAAGAGAAGCACCCTTTCATGAGTGATTAAGCTGAAATTACTTGTAACAAATGCTAATGATCATTAGATACGCGTTGTTTAATGAAATTTAATGGTTTCCTAATTCCTAGGAAGTGTAGATGCGCTTGTTAACAAGAATAGAGGGCTTAGTGTTTGTACACAAGGTATTTTCAACATAATCAAGTGAGAATCGGCGATTACAACAAAAGGTCCAGCCTTGTTAGAAGGAAATCAAGAGAAGCACACATTAATGAGTGATTAAGCTGAAAATACTTGTAAGAAATGGTAATGATCTTTAGATACTCGTTGTTTAATGAAATTGAACGGTTTCCAAATTCCAAGGTAGTGTAGATGTGCTTGTTAACATGAATTGTGTCCTTATTGTTTGTACACAAGGTATTTTCAACGTAAACAACTGAGAAAGAGTGATTACAACAAAAAGTCCAGCCTTGGTAGAAGGAAATGAAGAGAAGCACACATTAATGAGTGATTAAGCTGAAAATACTTGTAACAAATGTTAATGATCATTAGATACTCGTTGTTTAAAGAACTTTAATGGTTTCCTAATTCCTAGGAAGTGTAGATGCGCTTGTTAACAAGAATATAGTGCTTAGTGTTTGTACACAAGGTATTTTCAACATAATCAAGTGAGAATCAGTGATTACAACAAAAGGTCCAGCCTTGTTAGAAGGAAATCATGAGAAGCACACTTTAATGAGTGATTAAGCCAAAAATACCTGTAAGAAATGCTAATGATCATTAGATACTCGTTGCTTAATGAAATTGAATGGTTTCCTAATTCCCAGCTAGTGTAGATGTGCTTGTTAAGATGAAGAGAGTGCTTATTGTTTGTACACAAGGTATTTTCAACAGAAAGAAGTGAGCATGAGTGATTACAACAAAAGGTCTGGCCTTGCTAGAAGGAAATCAAAAGAAGCACACATTAATGAGTGATTAAGCTGAAAATACTTGTAAAAAATGCTAATGATCCTTAGATACTCGTGGTTTAATTAAATTGAATGGTTTCGTAATTCCTAGGAAGTGTAGATGTGCTTCTTAACAAGAATAGAGTGCTTAGTGTTGGTACACAAGGTATTTTCAACATAATCAAGCGAGAATGAGTGATTAAAACAAAAGGTCCGG
Organism: Bruguiera gymnorhiza; assembly: GCA_020883675.1. Classification (NCBI taxonomy): domain Eukaryota; kingdom Viridiplantae; phylum Streptophyta; class Magnoliopsida; order Malpighiales; family Rhizophoraceae; genus Bruguiera; species Bruguiera gymnorhiza. Next base: position 38,411 of record JAIRCJ010000292.1, read on the forward strand.
CCTTGTTAGAACGAAATCAAGAGAGGCACACATTAATGAGGGATTAAGCGGAAAATACTTGTAAGAAATGCTAATGATCATTAGATACTCGTTGTTTAATAAAATTGAATTTTTTCCTAATTCATAGGAAGTGTAGATGCGCTTCTTAACAAGAATAGAGTGCTTTGTGTTTGTACACAAGGTATTTTCAACATTAACAAGTGAGAATGACTGATTACAACAAAAAGTCCAGCCTTGTTAGAAGGAAATCAAGAGAAGCACACATTAATGAGTGATTAAGCTGAAAATACTTGTCACAAATGCTAATGATCATTATATACTCGTTGTTTAATGAAATTGAATGGTTTCCTAATTCCTAGGAAGTGTAGATGCGCTTGCTAACAAAAATAGAGTGCTTAGTGTTTGTACACAAGGTATTTTCAACATAATCAAGTGAGAATCAGTGATTACAAGCAAAGGTCCAGCCTTGCTAGAACGAAATCAAGACAAGCACACATTAATCAGTGATTAAGCTTAAAATACTTGTAAGAAATGCTAATGATCATTAGATACTCGTTGTTTAATGAAATTGAATGATTTCCTAATTCCTAGGAAGTGTAGATGTGCTTGTTAACAAGAATAGAGTGCTTAGTGTTTGTACACAAGGCATTTTCAACATAATCAAGTGAAAATGAGTGATTACAACAAAAAGTCCAGCCTTCTTAGAAGGAAATCAAGAGAAGCACACATTAATGAGTGATTAAGCTGAAAATTGTTGTAAGAAATGCTAATGATCAGTAGATACTCGTTGTTTAATGAAATTGAATGGTTTCCTAATTCTTAGGAAGTGTAGATGCGCTTGTTAACTGATGCGGAAAACCCCAAAAAGACGTGGCTTAGGGACCCAACGCACACAATGAATCAAAGAACAACCAGGAAAGCTAAATCAGAGTTAATAACACAAACCCTAGACCCAATATTCGAAGGAACACAAACTTAGGGTATTCAAGAAGGATATGGACGCCACACTCCAGAAAAGAAAGGGATTGGGAGTGATAAGTCGATTTGAACGCCACAAGAAGGATAACCTCTTGATAAGTTCTTTAGTTCTTAAAAGAACCGAGGGAGAAACCCTTGCTTTCTATTTCACTGAAAGTTGTCTGATTTCCAAAGCTTACAAGGGGTGCCTATTTATAGGCTTAGATAGCAATCCTAAAGAGGCAAAATTCCTATTTAGGAGAAATCCCTATTTTGGAGGAATTTCGGACTAATTCCAGCACATACAATGAACTCCTATTTAGGAGTGAATGCTATCACTTAGTCTGACCCATTAAGTAGTCCAATTATATTAATTAGGCCTGGGCTCTCTTTAGAACTTGAATTCGCACCATTTGAAGCTTGCTTGGCTTGAATGTCCTGAATCAGCCCATTTAGTGCTTCTTTAATCTTTTTGGCCCTAGCTCGTGTTATTGGGCCTTCTGGAATGTGCAATGGACCTCTTGCATCCATTGAAGCTCTAGCTTGTGTTATTGGGCCTTCTGGAATGGGCAATGGACTTCTTGCATCTATTGAAGCCTTCCACCCATCATCTCCATGGTTCTCATCATTAACAAAAATAGAGTGCTTAGTGTTTGTACACAAGGTATTTTCAACATAATCAAGTGAGAATGAGTGATTACAACAAAAAGTCCCGCCTTGTTAGAAGGAAATCAAGAGAAGCACACATTAATGAGTGATTAAGCTGAAAATACTTGTAACAAATGCAAAGGATCATTAGATACTCGTTGTTTAATGAAATTGAATGGTTTCCTAATTCCAAGGTAGTGTAGATGTGCTTGTTAACATGAACAGAGTGCTTATTGTTTGTACGCAAGGTATTTTCAACTGAAAGAAGTGAGAATGAGTGATTACAACAAACGGTCCAGCCCGGCTCAGGAGGGAGCTGTTGGTTTAGGATGCTTATATGGTTTAGGATGCTTTATAGTAGGTAAATTTAACTTCTCAACCATAGTTGTGCTAGCAACATTAGTGCAACTCCCACCATCAATAATCATACTACATACCTTATCTTTGATGAGACATCTCGTCTGAAAGATGTTATCTCGTTGCCCCTCATTTTCTTCTTTCACTTGCACATTCAATGCTCGCCTTGTGATGAGAGCTACTCCATTAGCCTGATAATTCTCTCCATCACTTTCACCCTCTGATGATGGCACAGAATCATCATCTTCGTCATCATAGGCACGTCTCAATTGCCTTCTAGCTTTAGAAGCCTCATATTCTTTGTGCCTCCTTTGCAACTCTGCTATTGCATTAGCTTGCTCCTCCATTCTATCTCTCATATCATCAAATCTGGTATTCATGTGCTCAAATTGTTGTTGCATAGCATTGATCATGAAGGACATGTCAACAGCTCCCTCCTGAGCAGCACCTTTGTCTTTCGAAGACATATTATTTTTTATTTTTATTTTTTTCTGATTTAGAGCCAACTGATTTATAGCCGGGCTCTGATACCAACTGATGCGGAAAACCCCAAAAAGATGTGGCTTAGGGACCCAACGCACACAATGAATCAAAGAATAACCAGGAAAGCTAAATCAGAGTTTAATAACAGAAACCCTAGACCCAATATTCGAAGGAACACGAACCTAGGGTATTGAAGAAGGATATGGACGCCACACTCCAGAAGAGGAAGGAATTGGGAGTGATAAGTCGGTTTGAACGCCACAAGAAGAAAACCTCTTGATAAGTTCTTTAGTTCTTAAAAGAACCGAGGGAGAAAAACCCTTGCTTTCTATTTCACTCAAAGTTGTCTGATTTCTTGATTGTCTGATTTCCAAAGCTTACAAGGGGTGCCTATTTATAGGCTAAGATAGCAATCCTAAAGAGGCATAAATTCCTAGTTAGGACAATTCCTTATTTAGGCGGAATTCCTATTTAGGTACAAATTCTTATATGGAAAATAAACTCCTAATATGGAGTGACTACTATTATTAGTCCTAACACTTTAATTACTCTAATGATATTAAAAAGGCCTGAACTCTCTTCCAAGTTTAAACTCGCACCATTTGAAGCTGGGTTGGCTTGAGCGTCCTGAATCGGCCCATGTAGTGCTTCTTTAATCTGTCTGGCCCTATCTCGTGTTATTAGGCCTTCTGGAATGTGTAATGGACCTCTTGCATCCATTGAAGCTCTAGCTCGTGTTATTAGGCCTTCTGGAATGTGCAATGGACCTCTTGCATCAATTGAAGCTCTAGCTCGTGTTATTGGGCCTTCTGGAATGTGCAATGGACTTTTTGCATCCTTTGAAGCCTTCCACCCTTCATGTCTGCGGTTCTCATCAGAAATCGAATGGTTTCCTAATTCCTAGGATGTGTAGATGTGCTTGTTAACAAGAATAGAGTGCTTAGTATTTGTACACAAGGTATTTTCAACATAATTAAGTGAGAATGAGTGATTACAACAAAAATTCCAGCCTTGTTAGAAGGAAATCAAAAAAAGCACACATTAATGAGTGATTAAGCTGAAAATAATTGTAAGAAATGCTAATGATCATTAGATACTCGCTGTTTAAGGAAATTGAATGGTTTCCTAATTCCTAGGAAGTGTAGATGTGCTTGTTAACAAGAATAGAGTGCTTCGTGTTTGTACACAAGGTATTTTCAACATAATCAAGTGAGAATGAGTGATTACAACAAAATGTCCAGCCTTGTTAGAAGGAAATCAAGAGAAGCACACATTAATGAGTGATTAAGCTGAAAATATTTGTAAGAAATGCTAATGATCATTAGATACTCGTTGTTTAATGAAATGGAATGGTTTCCTAATTCCTAGGAAGTGTAGATGTGCTTCTTATCAAGAATAGAGCGCTTTGTGAAACACAAGGTATTTTCAACATAATCAAGTGAGAATCAGTGACTACAACAAAAAGTCCAGCCTTGTTAGAAGGAAATCAAGAGAAGCACACATTAATGAGTGATTAAGCTTAAAATACTTGTAACAAAAGCTAATGATCATTAGATACTCGTTGTTTAATGAAATTGAATGGTTTCCCAATTCCAAGGTAGTGTAGATGTGCTTGTTAACATGAATAGTGTCCATATTGTTTGTACGCAAGGTTTTTTCAACGTAAACAACTGAGATTGAGTGATTACAACAAAAAGTCCTGCCTTGTGAGAAGGAAATCAAGAGAAGCACACATTAATGAGTGATTAAGCTGAAAATACTTGTAACAAAAGCGAATGATCATTAGATACTCGTTGTTTAATGAAATTGAATGGTTTCCTAATTCCAAGGAAGTGTAGTTGTGCTTGTTAACATGAATAGAGTGCTTATTGTTTGTACACAATGTATTTTCAACATAATCAAGTGAGAATGAGTGATTACAACAAAAGGTCCAGCCTTGTTAGAAGGAAATCAAGAGAAGCAAACATTAGTGAGTGATTAAGCTGAAAATACTTGGAACAAATGCTAAGGATCATTAGATACTCGTTGTTTAACAAAATTGAATGGTTTTCTAATTCCTAGGAAGTGTAGATGTGCTTGTTAACAAGAATAGAGTACTTTGTGTTTGTACACAAGGTATTTTCAACATAATCAAGTGAGAATAAGTGATTGCAACAAAAAGTCCACCGTTGTTAGATGGAAATCAAGACAAGCAGACATTAATGAGTGATTAAGCTGAAAATACCTGTAAGAAAAGCTAATGATCATTAGATCCTCGTTGTTTAATGAAATTGAACGGATTTCTAATTGCAAGGAAGTGTACTTGTGCTTGTTAACATGAATAGAGTGCTTATTGTTTGTACACAAGGTAATTTCAACATAATCAAGTGAGAATGAGTGATTACAACAAAAGGTCCAGCCTTGTTACAAGGAAATTAAGAGAAGCACATATTAATGAGTGATTAAGCTGAAAATACTTGTAAGAAATTGTAATGACCATTAGATACTTGTTGTTTAATGAAATTGAATGGTTTCCTAATTCCTAGGAAGGGCAGATGCGATTGTTAACAAGAATAGAGTGCTTAGTGTTTGTACACAAGGTATTTTCAACATAATCAAGTGAGAATGAGTGATTACAACAAAAGGTCCAGCCTTGTTAGAAGGAAAACAAGACAAGCACACATTAGTGATTATGCTTAAAATACTTGTAAGAAATGCTAATGATCATTAGATACTCGTTTTTTAATGAAATTGAACGGTTTCCTAAATCCAAGGAAGTGTACTTGTGCTTGTTAACATGAATAGAGTGCTTATTGTTTGTACACAAGGTATTTTGAACAATATCAAGTGAGAATCAGTGATTACAACAAAAGGTCCAGCCTTGTTAGAGGGAAATCAAGAGAAGCTCACATTAATGAGTGATTAAGCTGAAAATACTTGTAACAGAAGCTAATGATCATTAGATAGTCGTTATTTAAAGAAATTGAATGGTTTTCTAATTCCTAGGAAGTGTAGATGTGCTTGTTAACAAGAATAGAGTGCTTTGCTTTTGTACACAGGGTATTTTCAACATAATGAAGTGAGAATCAGTGATTGCAACAAAACGCCCAGCCTTGTTAGAAGGAAATCAAGAGAAGCACACATTAACGAGTGATTAAGCTGAAAATACTTGTAACAAATGCTAATGATCATTAGATACTCGTTTAATGAAATTGAATGGTCTCCTAATTCCTAGGAAGTGTAGATGCGCTTGTTAACAAGAATAGAGTGCTTTGTGTTTGTACACAAGGTATTTTCAACATAATCAAGTGAGAATCAGTGATTACAACAAAAGGACCAGCCTTGTTAGAAGGAAATCAAGAGAAGCACACATTAATGAGTGATTAACCTGAAAATACTTCTAATAAAACCTAATGATCATTAGATAATCGTTGTTTAATGAAATTGAATGGTTTCCTAATTCCAAGGAAGTGTAGTTGTGCTTGTTAACATGAATAGAGTGCTTATTGTTTGTACAATATGTATTTTCAACGTAATCAAGTGATTACAACAAAAGGTCCAGCCTTGTTGGAAGGAAATCAAGAGAAGCACACATTAAAAAGTCATTAAGCTGAAAATAGTTGTAAGAAATGCTAATGATCACTAGATACTCGTTGTTTAACAAAATTGAATGGTTTCCTAATTCCTAGGAAGTGTATTGTTAACAAGAATAGAGTGCTTTGTGTTTGTACACAAGGTATTTTCAAGATAATCAAGTGAGAATCAGTGATTGCAACAAAAAGCCAGCCTTGTTAGAAGGAAATCAAGAGAAGCACACATTAATGAGTGATTAAGCTCAAAATAGTTGTAAGAAATGCGAATGATCATTAGATACTCGTTGTTTAATGAAATTGAATGGTTTCCTAATTCCTAGGAAGTGTAGATGTGCTTGTTAACAAGAATAGAGTGCTTTGTGTTTCTACAGAAGGTATTTTCATCATAATCAAGTGAGAATCAGTGATTACAACAAAAGGTCCAGCCTTGTTTGAAGGAAATCAAGAGAAGCACACATTAATGAGTGATTAAGCTCAAAATACTTGTAACAGATGCTAACGATCATTAGATACGCGTTGTTTAAAGAAATTGAATGGTTTTCTAATTCCTAGGAAGTGTAGATGTGCTTGTTAACAAGAATGGAGTGCTTTGTGCTTGTACACAAGGTATTTTCAACATAATCAAGTGAGAATCAGTGATTGCAACAAAAAGTCCAGCCTTCTTGCAAGGAAATGAAGAGAAGCACACATTAATGAGTGATTAAGCTGAAAATACTTCTAATGAAACCTAATGATCATTAGATAATCGTTGTTTAATGAAATTGAATGGTTTCCTAATTCCAAGGAAGTGTAGGTGTGCTTGTTAACATGAATAGAGTGCTTATTGATTGTACAATATGTATTTTCAACGTAATCAAGTGATTACAACGAAAGGTCCAGCCTTGTTGGAAGGAAATCAAGAGAAGCACACATTAAAAAGTGATTAAGCTGAAAATACTTGTAAGAAATGCTAATGATCACTAGATACTCGTTGTTTAACAAAATTGAATGTTTTCCTAATTCCTAGGAAGCGTATTGTTAACAAGAATAGAGTGCTTTGTGTTTGTACACAAGGTATTTTCAACATAATCAAGTGAGAATCAGTGACTACAACAAAAAGTCCAGCCTTGTTAGAAGTTAATCAGGAGAAGCACACATTAATGAGTCATTAAGCTGAAAACACTTGTAACAAATGCTAATGATCATTAGATACTCGTTGTTTAATGAAATTGAATGGTTTCCTAATTCCTAGGAAGTGTAGATGTGCTTGTTAACAAGAATAGAGTGCTTTGTGTTTGTACACAAGGTATTTTCAACATAATCAAGTGGGAATCAGTGATTACAACAAAAGGTCCAGCCTTTTTTGAAGGAAATCAAGAGAAGCACACATTAATGAGTGATTAAGCTGAAAATACTTGTAACAGATGCTAATGATCATTAGATACTCGTTGTTTAAAGAAATTGAATGGTTTTCTAATTCCTAGGAAGTGTAGATGTGCTTGTTAACAAGAATGGAGCGCTTTGTGCTTCTACACAAGGTATTTTCAACATAATCAAGTGAGAATCAGTGATTGCAACAAAAAGTCCAGCCTTGTTAGAAGGAAATCAAGAGAAGCAGACATTAATGAGTGATTAAGCTGAAAATACTTGTAAGAAATGCTAATGATCATTAGATACTCGTTGTTGAATGAAATTGAATGGTTTCCTAATTCCTAGGAAGTGTAGATGCGCTTGTTAACAAGAATAGACTGCTTTGTGTTTGTACACAAGGTACTTTCAACATAATCAAGTGAGAATGAGTGATTACAACAAAAGGTCCAGCCTTGTCAGAAGGAAATCAAGACAAGCACACATTAATGAGTGATTAAGCTGAAAATACTTGTAACAAATGCTAATGATCATTAGATACTCGTTCTTTAATGAAATTGAACGGTTTCCTAAATCCAAGGAAGTGTACTTGTGCTTGTTAACATGAATAGAGTGCTTATTGTTTGTACACAAGGTATTTTGAACAATATCAAGTGAGAATCAGTGATTACAACAAAAGGTCCAGCCTTGTTAGAAGGAAATCAAGAGAAGCTCACATTAATGAGTGATTAAGCTGAAAATACTTGTAACAGAAGCTAATGATCATTAGATATTCGTTAATTAAAGAAATTGAATGGTTTTCTAATTCCTAGGAAGTGTAGATGTGCTTGTTAACAAGAATAGAGTGCTTTGCTTTTATACACAGGGTATATTCAACATAATGAAGTGAGAATCAGTGATTGCAACAAAACTCCCAGCCTTGTTAGAAGGAAATCAAGAGAAGCAGACATTAATGAGTGATTAAGCTGAAAATACTTGTAAGAAATGCTAAGGATCATTAGATACTCGTTTAATGAAATTGAATGGTCTCCTAATTCCTAGGAAGTGTAGATGCGCTTGTTAACAAGAATAGAGTGCTTTGTGTTTGTACACAAGNGTTTGTCATCCATACTGACCATGAATCATTTTGAAATCCACTATGAAGGGACAAGGAAAGTTGAACAAAAGACATGCTAAGTGGATTGAATTTATTGAGACCTTTCCCTACAACATCAAATATAAACAAGGTAAGGACAATGTGGTTAGCTGATGCATTATCTCGCAGGTATGCCCTTATCTCTACACTTACTGCAAACTTATTAGGATTTGAACATATTTAAGATTTATTTATATGTGAATGATACGGACTTTGCTAACATGTATGGAGCATGTGAGAAGTCAGCCTTTGAGAAGTTTTATAGGCATAAGGGTTTCTTATTTAGGGAAAATCGTTTATGCATGCCTATGAGTTCTTTGAGGGAGTTGGTTGTAAGAGAAGCTCATGAGGGTGGTCTAATGGGTCATTTCGGAGTTAGGAAAACCTTAGATGTCTTAAATGAACACTTCTTTTGGCCACGCATGAAACGAGATGTTGAGAGGATATGTGAGAAATGCATAACATGCAAACAAGCTAAATCTAGAGTTTTACCCCATGGCTTGTATACCCCTTTACCCATACCTAGCCATGCCTGGGTTGATTTATCCATGGACTTTGTACTGGGATTGCCACGAACAAACGGGGTAGGGATTTGTATTTGTTGTTGTTGATAGATTTTCAAAGATGGCACACTTCATCCCATGCCATAAAACTGATGATGCAAACAATGTGGTTGACTTGTTCTTTAGAGAAGTAGTGCGTTTGCATGGCATGCCACGGAGCATTGTTTCAGACCGAGATACAAAGTTCTTAAGGCTACTTCTGGAAGACTTTGTGGGGTAAGTTTGGTACTAAACTATTGTTTTCAACTACTTGTCATCCACAAACTGATGGGTAGACTGAGGTGGTTAATCGAACTCTTTCTACCCTTTTGCGTGCTATTATTCGAACAAATTTGAAAACATGGGAAGATTGTTTACCACATGTCGAGTTTGCATATAATAGAAGTGTTCATTCTACTACTAGCTACTCTCCATTTGAAATTGTATATGGTTTTAATCCATTGACTCCTCTGGATTTGGTACCTATACTGTCAATGAGTATGCCAACGTTGATGGTGAACGCAAAGCTGACATGATAAAAAATTGCATGAGAAGGTGCAGCAACATATTGAAAAACGAACTGAGCAATACGCATCCCATGTCAACAAGGGACGAAAGAAGGTGGTGTTTGAACCTGGTGATTGGGTTTGGTGCATATGCGCAAGGAACGATTCCCAGCTCAGAGGCGTTCAAAGCTACAACCTAGAGGAGATGGTCCCTTCCAAGTTCTAGCACGAATTAATGACAATGCTTATAAGTTTAGACCTTCCTGTTGAGTATAATGTGAGTGCAACATTTAACGTTTCTGACCTTTCCCCTTTTGATGTAGGTGATGATTTGAGGGCGAATCCTTTTGAGGAAGGGGGGAATGATAAGAACCATGGAGATGATGGGTGGAAGGCTTCAATAGATGTAAGAAGTCCATTGCCCATTCCCGAAGGCCCAATAACACAAGCTAGAGCTTCAATGGATGCAAGAGGTCCATTGCACATTCCAGAAGGCCCAATAACACGAGCTAGGGCCAAAAATATTAAAGAAGCACTAAATGGGCTGATTCAGGACATTCAAGCCAAGCAAGCTTCAAATGGTGCGAATTCAAGTTCTAAAGAGAGCCCAGGCCTAATTAATATAACTGGGCAACTTAATGGGTCAGACTAAGTGATAGCATTCACTCCTAAAAAGGAGTTCATTGTATGTGCTGGAATTAGTCCGAAATTCCTCCAAAATAGGGATTTCTCCTAAATAGGAATTTTGCCTCTTTAGGATTGCTATCTAAGCCTATAAATAGGCACCCCTTGTAAGCTTTGGAAATCAGACAACTTTCAGTGAAATAGAAAGCAAGGGTTTCTCCTTCGGTTCTTTTAAGAACTAAAAAACTTATCAAGAGGTTTTCTTCTTGTGGCATTCAAATCGACTTATCACTCCCAATTCCTTCCTCTTCTGGAGTGTGGCGCCCATATCCATCTTGAATACCCTAGGTTCGTGTTCCTTCGAATATTGGATCTAGGGTTTGTGTTATTAAACTCTGATTTACCTATCCTGGTTGTTCTTTGATTCATTGTGTGCGTTGGGTCCCTAAGCCACGTCTTTTTGGGGTTTTCCGCATCAAATAGAGTGCTTATTGTTTGTACACAAGGTATTTTCAACATAATCAACTGAGAATGAGTGATTACAACAAAAGGTCCAGCCTTTCAGAAGGAAATCAAGAGAAGCACACATTAATGAGTGATTAAGCTGAAAATACTTGTAAGAAATGCTAATGATCATTAGATACTCGTTGTTTACTAAAATTGAATGGTTTCCTAATTCCTAGGAAGTGTAGACGTGCTTGTTAACATGAATAGTGTCCTTATTGTTTGTACGCAAGGTATTTTCAACATAAACAAGTGAGAATGAGTGATTACAACAAAAAGTCCAGCCTTGTTAGAAGGAAATTAAGAGAAGCACACATTAATGAGTAATTAAGCTGAAAATACTTGTAACAAATGCTAATGATCATTAGATACTCGTTGTTTAATGAAATTAAATGGTTTCCTAATTCCAAGGAAGTGTAGATGTGCTTGTTAACCAGAATAGTGTGCTTAGTGTTTGTACACAAGGTATTTTCAACAAAATCACGTGAGAATCAGTGATTACAACAAAAGGTGCAGCCTTGCTAGAAGGAAATCAAGAGAAGCACACATTAATGAGTGATTAAGCTGAAAATACTTGTAAGAAAAGCGATTGATCCTTAGATACTCGTTGTTTAATGAAATTGAAGGGTTTCCTAATTCCAAGGAAGCGTAGTTGTGGTTGTTAACATGAAAAGAGTACTAATTGTTTGTACACAAGGTATTTTGAACATAATCTAGTGAGAATGAGAGATTACAACAAAAGGTCCAGCCTTGTTAGAAGGAAATCAAGAGAAGCTCACATTAATGAGTGATTAAGCTGAAAATACTTGTAAGAAAGGAAAATGATCATTAGATACTCGTTGTTTAATAAAATTGAACGGTTTCCTAATTCCTAGGAAGTGTAGATGTGCTTGTTCACATGAATAGTGTCCTTATTGTTTGTACGCAAGGTATTTTCAACATACACAAGTGAGAATGAGTGATTACAACAAAAAGTCCAGCCTGTAAATCAAGTGAACCACACATTAATGAGTTATTAAGCTGAAAATACTTGTAACAAAAGCTAATGATCATTAGATACTCGTTGTTTAATGAAATTGAATGGTTTCCAAATTCCTAGGAAGTGTAGATGTGCTTGTTAACAAGAATAGAGCGCTCTGTGTTTGTACACAAGGTATTTTCAACATAATCAAGTGAGAATGAGTGATTACAACAAAAAGTCCAGCCTTGTCAGAAGGAAATCAAGAGAAGCACACATTAATGAGTGATTAAGCTGAAAATACTTGTAAGAAAAGCTAATGATCATTAGATACTCGTTGTTTAATAAAATTGAATGGTTTCCTAATTCCAAGGTGGTGTAGATGTGCTTGTAAACATGAATAGTATCGTTATTGTTTCTACGTAAGGTATTTTCAACAGAAAGAAGTGAGAATGAGTGATTACAACAAAAAGTCCAGCCTTGTTAGAAGGAAATCAAGAGAAGCACACATTTATGAGCGATTAAGCTGAAAATACATGTCAGAAATGCTAATGATCATTAGATACTCGTTGTTTACTGAAATCAAATGGTTTCCTAATTCCTAGGAAGTGTAGATGTGCTTGTTAACATGAATACAGTGCTTTGTGTTTGTACACAAGGTATTTTCAACATAATCAAGTGAGAATCAGTGATTACAACAAAAGGTCCAGCCTTGTTAGAAGGAAATCAAGAGAAGCACACATTAATGAGTGATTCAGCTGAAAATACTTGTAAGAAAAGCGATTGATCCTTAGATACTCGTTCTTTAATGAAATTGAAGGGTTTCCTAATTCCAAGGAAGTGTAGTTGTGGTTGTTAACATGAAAAGAGTACTAATTGTTTGTACACAAGGTATTTTCAACATAATCTAGTGAGAATGAGAGATTACAACAAAAGGTCCAGCCTTGTTAGAAGGAAATCAAGAGAAGCTCACATTAATGAGTGATTCAGCTGAAAATACTTGTAAGAAAGGCAAATGATCATTAGATACTCGTTGTTTAATAAAATTGAACGGTTTCCTAATTCCTAGGAAGTGTAGATGTGCTTGTTAACATGAATAGTGTCCTTATTGTTTGTACGCAAGGTATTTTCAACATACACAAGTAAGAATGAGTGATTACAACAAGAAGTCCAGCCTGTGAATCAAGTGAAGCACACATTAATGAGTTATTAAGCTGAAAATACTTCTAACAAATGCTAATGATCATTAGATACTCGTTGTTTAATGAAATTGAATGGTTTCCAAATTCCTAGGAAGTGTAGATGTGCATGTTAACAAGAATAGAGCACTTTGTGTTTGTACACAAGGTATTTTCAACATAATCAAGTGAGAATGAGTGATTACAACAAAAAGTCCACCCTTCTTAGAAGGAAATCAAGAGAAGCACACATTAATGAGTGATTAAGCTGAAAATACTTGTAACAAAAGCTAATGATCATTAGATACTCGTTGTTTAATGAAATTGAATGGTTTCCAAATTCCTAGGAAGTGTAGATGTGCTTCTTAACAAGAATAGAGCGCTTTGTGTTCGTACACAAGGTATTTTCAACATAATCAAGTGAGAATGAGTGATTACAACAAAAAGTCCAGCCTTGTCAGAAGGAAATCAAGAGAAGCACACATTAATGTGTGATTAAGCTGAAAATACTTGTAAGAAAAGCCAATGATCATTAGATACTCATTGTTTAATAAAATTGAATGGTTTCCTAATTCCAAGGTGGTGTAGATGTGCTTGTTAACATGAATAGTGTCGTTATTGTTTGTACGTAAGATATTTTCAACAGAAAGAAGTGAGAATGAGTGATTACAACAAAATGTCCAGCCTTGTTAGAAGGAAATCAAGAGAAGCACACATTAATGAGTGATTAAGCTGAAAATACATGTAAGAAATGCTAATGATCATTACATACTCGTTGTTTACTGAAATCAAATGGTTTCCAAATTCCTAAGAAGTGTAGATGTGCTTGTTAACAAGAATACAGTGCTTTGTGTTTGTACACAAGGTATTTTCAACATCATCAAGTGACAATCAGTGATTACAACAAAATGTCCAGCCTTGTTAGAAGGAAATCAAGAGAAGCACACATTAATGAGTGATTAAGCTTAAAATACTTGTAGGAAAAGCTAATGATCATTAGATACTCGTTGTTTAATGAAATTGAATGGTTTCCTAATTCCAAGGAAGTGTAGTTGTGCTTGTTGACAAGAATAGAGTGCTTATTGTTTGTACACAAAGTGTTTTCAACATAATTAAGTAAGAATGAGTGATTACAACAAAAAATCCAGCCTTGTTAGAAAGAAATCAAGAGAAGCTCACATTAATGAGTGATTAAGATGAAAATACTTGTAAGAAATGCTAATGATCGTTAGATACTCGTTGTTTAATAAAATTGAACGGTTTCCTAATTCCTAGGATGTGTAGATATGCTTGTTAACATGAATAGTGTCCTTATTGTTTGTACGCAAGGTATTTTCAACATACACATGTGAGAATGAGTGATTACAACAAAAAGTCCAGCCTGTAAATCAAGTGAACCACACATTAATGAGTTATTAAGCTGAAAATACTTGTAACAAATGCTAATGATCATTAGATACTCGTTGTTTAACGAAATTGAATGGTTTCCAAATTCTTAGGAAGTGTAGATGTGCTTGTTAACAAGAATAGGGCGCTTTGTGTTTGTACACAAGGTATTTTCAACATAATCAAGTGAGAATGAGTGATTACAACAAAAAGTCCAGCCTTGTTAGAAGGAAATCAAGAGAAGCACACATTAATGAGTGATTAAGCTGAAAATACTTGTAACTAATGCTAATGATCATTAGATACTCGTTGTTTAATGAAATTGAATGGTTTCCTAATTCCAAGGAAGTGTAGTTGTGCTTGTTGACAAGAATAGAGTGCTTATTGTTTGTACACAAGGTGTTTTCAACATAATCAAGTAAGAATGAGTGATTACAACAAAAGGTCCAACCTTGTTAGAAGGAAATCAAGAGAAGCACACATTAATGAGTGATTGAGCTGAAAATACTTGTAAGAAAAGCTAATGATCATTAGATAGTCGTTTAATAAAATTGAATGGTTTCCTAATTCCAAGGTGGTGTAGATGTGCTTGTTAACATGAATAGTGTCCTTATTGTTTGTACGCAAGTTATTTTCAACATAAACAAGTGAGAATGAGTGATTACAACAAAAAGTCCAGCCTTGTTAGAAGGAAATCAAGAGAAGCACACATTAATGAGTGATTAAGCTGAAAATACTTGTAACAAATGCTAATGATCATTAGATACTCGTTGTTTAATGAAATTGAATGGTTTCCTAATTCCTAGGAAGCGTAGATGTGCTTGTTAACAAGAATAGAGTACTTTGTGTTTGTACACAAGGAATTTTCAACATAATCAAGTGAGAATTAGTGATTACAACAAAAGGTCCGGCCTTGTTAAAAGGAAATCAAGAGAAGCACACATTAATGAGTGATTAAGCTGAAAATACTTATAACAAATGCTAATTATCATTAGATACTCATTGTTTAATGAAATTGAATGGTTTCGTAATTCCTAGGAAGCGTCGATGTGCTTGTCAACAAGAATAGAGTGCTTTGTGTTTGTACACAAGGTACTTTCGACATAGTCAAGTGAGAATGAGTGGTTACAACAAAAAGTCCAGCCTTGTTAGAAGCAAATCAAGAGAAGCACACATTAATGGGTGATTATGCTGAAAATACTTGTAACAAAGCTAATGATGATTAGATACTCGTTGTTTAATGAAATTGAATGGTTTCCTAATTCCAAGGTAGTGTAGATGTGCTTGTTAACACGAATAGTGTCCTTATTGTTAGTACGCGTGGTATTTTCAACATACACAAGTGAAAATGAGTGATTACAACAAAAAGTCCAGCCTTGTTAGAAGGAAATTGATATGAGTTTGAACCCTAACTCCACCACAAAAGCTAGCTCAAGAATGGAGGGTTGACCCAACCCTTATAAACAGCCCAAAGACCCTCTCAGGAACTGATGTGGGACACATCATTCCCGACCCCTTTAAACTGCACGTCCTCGTGCTGCCTCATCGGCACGGTGGCAGGGAACCTTTTTACATGCGCCCACCAACCCTCTGAGGTTTGGCTCTGATACCACCTGATAAGAGTTTGAACCCTAACTCCTCCACAAAAGCTAGCTCAAGAATGGAGGGTTGATCCAACCCTTATAAAGAGCCCAAAGACCCTCCCCAGGCCTTATTAATATCATCAGAGTAATTAAAATATTAGGACTAATAATAGTAGTCACTCCAAATTATGAGTTTATTTTCCATATAAGAATTTGTACCTAGATAGAAATTCCTCCTAAACAAGGAATTGTCCTAAATACGAATTTTGCCTCTTTAGGATTGCTATCTTAGCCTATAAATAGGCACCCCTTGTAAGCTTTGCAGATCAGACAATCAGGAAATGAGACAACTTTAAGTGAAATAGAAAGCAAGGGTTTTTCTCCCTCGGTTCTTTTAAGAACTAAAGAACTTATCAAGAGGTGCTTCTTCTTGTGGCGTTCAAATCGACTTATCACTCCCAATTCCTTCCTTTTCTGGAGTGTGGCGTCCATATCCATCTTGAATACCCTAGGTTCATGTTCCTTCGAATATTGGGTCTAGGGTTTGTGTTATTAAACTCTGATTTGGCTTTCTTGGTTGCTCTTTGATTCATTGTATGCGTTGGGTCCCTAAGCCACGTCTTTTTGGGGTTTTCCGCATCAGTTGGTATCAGAGCTTGGTTCTAAATCAGGTTGAATCCAATCACTCTTCAATTTTCTACCTTGTGATGTATTTATTCTGATTCAATTTGTCTATTACAATTCAAATGCACAAATCTGTTTGCTTGCAATCCTTCTCAACGTGCTAATTTCAATTCCAATTGTTGTATCTAAGTGTTCTACTGTTGTTTTGTGTTGAGCAAAAGAAAAAGGGAAATAAAGAAAAAAAAAGAAGGATCAACGAAAAAAAAAAAAAGAAAGAAAGAAAGAAAAAGAACAAGAAAAAGAAGAAAAGAAAGGAAACATCAAATTCAAGTTATTGATAAAGTTAACAATTTGGTCATATTAGCCACAATAATAACAAAATTTTCTTGCTCAACTCCAATTCTGCCATCCATTTTCCTATCTTGTAATCCAAGTTTGTCCTCTAAATTTAACTTCCCTTATCCTGATTCTTTTGTGAGTTTAGTTCATTAAAATCGTTTGCCTTGATATCCTTTTTCGTTTTTTTGATTCCTTGTTCTCCAATTTGTTCAATTCTACACCATTTATCTTATTCTGTTCAAAATCAATACTCTTGATTTACCTTCTTTAGTTCTTTATAGAGCTGAAAGGAGAAATTCGAGTGGTAAAAGGCAAGAGTGAAAGTTCATATAAAGAAAAAGCCATAAAGAGTGTAAACACGAGAGAGTGTGACACCTTCTTTTGAGTGAAACACGTGAGGGAGTGCTCTGTGAGGTATCTTATTATTTTGTGTAGAAGTAATACTATGACATCCAAAGACAAAGGTGCAGCTCAAGAGGGAGCTGGTGATGTGTCCTTCATGATCAAAGCTATGCAACAACAATTTGAGCATATGAATACCAGATTTGATGATATGAGGGAGAGGATGGAGGAGCAATCTAATACTATAGCAGAGTTGCAAAGGAGGCATGGGGAGTATGAGGCTTCTAAAGCTAGAAGGCAATTGAGACGTGCCTATGACCACGAAGATGATGATTCTGTGCCATCATCAGAGGGTGAAAGTGATGGAGAGAAGTATCCGGCTGATGGAGTAGCTCTCATCACAAGGCGAGCATTGAATGTGCAAGTGAAAGAACAAAATGAGGGGCAACGAGATAACATCTTTCAAACGAGATGTCTCATCAAAGATAAGGTATGTAGTATGATTATTGATGGTGGGAGTTGCACTAATGTTGCTAGCACAACTATGGTTGAGAAGTTGAATTTACCTACTATGAAGCATCCTAAACCATATAAGTTTCAATGGTTGAATGAGAGTGGTGAAGTTAGAGTAGATAAGCAAGTGCTTGTGTCATTTTCTATTGGAAGGTATCACGATGAAGTTTTATGTGATGTTGTACCTATGCAAGCAGGCCATATTCTATTAGGAAGGTCATGGCAGTTTGACAGACGAGTTATGCACGATGGATTCAAGAATCGATATTCCTTTGTAGTGAATGATAAACCTGTCACTCTTGTACCATTATCACCTCAACAAGCTTATGAGGATCAATTAAGGATAAAAACTGAGAGTGAACAGAAAAGAGAGATGGAAAAAAGAGAAAACAGAGGAGAAAACGTGCGAACACAAGAGAAAGAGAAGAAAACAGAAAGTTCCTATGCAAAAGAAAGTGATGTAAAAAGAGCATTTTTTGCCAAACAACCTATGATCATACTTTTGTATAAAGTCGCTTATTTTAATACTAACAAGTTTGAGCCATCTTTGCCTAGTGTTGTTGTTGTTCTATTGCAGGAATTTGAAGGTGTATTCCATGACAATGGCCCAAGTGGATTGCCACCCAAGAGAGGAATTGAGTATCAAATTGATTTCATCCTTGGTGCATCCATCCAAAATCGGCCAGCATATAAGAGTAATCCTGAGGAGACAAAGGAGCATAAAAGACAGGTTGAAGAACTTATTTTCAAAGGATATGTGAGGGAAAGCATGAGTCATTATGTAGTTCCTATCCTACTTGTACGAGGAAAGTTGAACAGAAGGCATGCCAAGTGGATCAAATTCATTCAGACCTTTCCCTACGTCATCAAGTATAAACAAGGTAATGATTCGAGGACAAATCTTTTTGAGGAAAGGGGGAATGATGAGAACAGTAGACATGAAGGGTGGAAGGCTTCAAAGGATGCAAAAAGTCCATTGCACATTTCAGAAGGCCCAATAACACGAGTTAGAGCTTCAATTGATGCAAGAGGTCCATTGCACATTCTAGAAGGCCCAATAACATGAGCTAGGGCTTCAATGGATGCAAGAGGTCCATTGCACATTCCAGAAGGCCCAATAACACGAGCTAGGGCCAGAAAGATTAAAGAAGCACTAAATGGGCTGATTCAGGATGCTCAGGCCAACCCAGCTTCAAATGGTGCGAATTTAAACTTAGAAGAGAGTCCAGACCTTATTAATATCATCAGAGTAATTAAAATATTAGGACTAATAATAGTAGTCACTCCAAATTATGAGTTTATTTTCCATATAAGAATTTGTACCTAGATAGAAATTCCTCCTAAACAAGGAATTGTCCTAAAAACGAATTTTGCCTCTTTAGGATTGCTATCTTAGCCTATAAATAGGCACCCACTGTAAGCTTTGCAGATCAGACAATAAGGAAATGAGACAACTTTGAGTGAAATAGAAAGCAAGGGTTTTTCTCCCTCGGTTCTTTTAAAAACGAAAGAACTTATCAAGAGGTGCTTCTTCTTGCGGCGTTCAAATCGACATATCACTCCCAATTCCTTCCTTTTCTGGAGTGCGGCGTCCATATCCATCTTGAATACCCTAGGTTCGTGTTCTTTCGAATATGGGGTCTAGGGTTTGTGTTATTAAACTCTGATTTGGCTTTCCTAGTTGCTCTTTCATTCATTGTGTGCATTGGGTCCCTAAGCCACGTCTTTTTGGGGTTTTCCGCATCAGAAATCAAGAGAAGCATGCATTAATGAGTGATTAAGATGAAAAAACTTGTAAGAAATGCTAATTATCATTAGATACTCGTTGTTTAGTGAAATTGAATAGTTTCCTACCTCCTAGGAAGTGTAGATGTGCTTGTTAACAAGAATAGAGTGCTTAGTGTTTGTACACAAGGTGCTTTCAACATAATCAAGTGAGAACGAGTGATAACAACAAAAGATCCAGCCTTCTTAGACGGAAGTCAAGAGAAGCACACATTAATGAGTGATTAAGCTGAAAATACTTGTAAGAAAAGCTAATGATCATTAGATACTCAGTGTTTAATGAAATTGAACGGATTCCTAATTCCAAGGAAGTGTAGTTGCACTTGTTAACATGAATAGAGTGCTTATTGTTTGTACACAAAGTATTTTCAACATAATCAAGTGAGAATGAGTGATTACAGCAAAAGGTCCAGTCTTGTTAGAAGGAAATCAAGAGAAGCACACATTAATGAGTGATTAAGCTGAAAATACTTGTAACAAATGCTAATGATCATTAGATACTCGTTGTTTAATGAAATTGAATGGTTTCCTAATTCCTAGGAAGTGTAGATGTGCTTGATAACCAGAATAGTGTGCTTAGTGTTCGTACAGAAGGCATTTTCAACATAATCAAGTCAGAATCAGTGATTACAACAAAAGGTCCAGCCTTGTTAGAAGGAAATCAACAGAAGCACACATTAATGAGTGATTAAGCTGAAAATACTTATAAGAAATGCTAATTATCATTAGATACTCGTTGTTTAGTGAAATTGAATAGTTTCCTACTTCCTAGGAAGTGTAGATGCGCTTGTTAACAAGAATAGAGTGCTTAGTGTTTGCACACAAGGTGTTTTCAACCCAATCAAGTGAGAATGAGTGATAACAACAAAAGGTCCAGCCTTGTTAGACGGAAGCCAAGAGAAGCACACATTAATGAGTGATTAAGCTGAAAATACTTGTAAGAAAAGCTAATGATAATTAGATACTCATTGTTTAATGAAATTGAACGGTTTCCTAATTCCAAGGAAGTGTAGTTGTGCTTCTTAACATGAATAGACTGTTTATTGTTTGTACACAAGGTATTTTCAACATAATCAAGTGAGAATGAGTGATTACAGCAAAAGGTCCAGTCTTGTTAGAAGGAAATCAAGAGAAGCACACATTAATCAGTGATTAAGCTGAAAATACTTGTAACAAATGCTAATGATCATTAGATACTCGTTGTTTAATGAAATTGCATGGTTTCCTAATTCCTAGGAAGTGTAGATGTGCTTGATAACCAGAATAGTGTGCTTAGTGTTCGTACAGAAGGCATTTTCAACATAATCAAGTCAGAATCAGTGATTACAACAAAAGGTCCAGCCTTGTTAGAAGGAAATGAAGAGAAGCACACATTAATGAGTGATTAAGCTGAAAATACTTGCAAGAAAAGCTAATGATCAATAGATACTCCTTGTTTAATGAAATTGAATGGTTTCCCAATTCCTAGGAAGTGTAGATGGGCTTCTTAACAAGAATAGAGTGCTTAGTGCTTGTACACAAGGTATTTTCAACTTAATCAAGTGAGAATCGGTGATTACAACAAAAGGTCCTGCCTTGTTAGAAGGAAATCAAGAGAAGCACACATTCATGAGTGATTAAGCTGAAAATACTTGTAAGAAATGCCAATGATCATTAGATACTCTTTCTTTAATGAAATTTAATGGTTTCCCAATTCCTAGGAAGTGTAGATGGGCTTCTTAACAAGAATAGAGTGCTTAGTGTTTGTACACAAGGAATTTTCAACATAATCAAGTGAGAATTAGTGATTACAACAAAAGGTCCAGCCTTGTTAGAAGGAAATCAAGAGAAGCACACATTAATGAGTGATTAAGCTGAAAATACTTGTAACAAATGCTAATCATCATTAGATACTCGTTGTTTAATGAAATTGAATGGTTTCCTAATTCCTAGGAAGCGTCGATGTGCTTGTCAACAAGAATAGAGTGCTTTGTGTTTGTACACAAGGTACTTTCAACATAATCAAGTGAGAATGAGTGATTCCAACAAAAGGTCCAGCCTTGTTACAAGCAAATCAAGAGAAGCACACATTAATGGGTGATTAAGCTGAAAATACTTGTAACAAATGCTAATGATGATTAGATACTCGTTGTTTAATGAAATTGAATGGTTTCCTAATTCCAAGGTAGTGTAGATGTGCTTGTTAACATGAATAGTGTCCTTATTGTTAGTACGCGTGGTATTTTCAACATCCACAAGTGAGAATGAGTGATTACAACAAAAATTCCAGCCTTGTTAGAAGGAAATCAAGAGAAGCACGCATTGATGAGTGATTAAGCTGAAAATACTTGTAAGAAATGCTAATTATCATTAGATACTCGTTGTTTAGTGAAATTGAATAGTTTCCTACTTCCTAGGAAGTGTAGCTGTGCTTGTTAACAATAATAGAGTGCTTAGTGTTTGTACACAAGGAATTTTCAACATAATCAAGTGAGAATGAGTGATTACAACAAAAGGTCCAGCCTTGTTAGAAGGACATCAAGAGAAGCACACATTAATCAGTGATTAAACTGAAAATACTTGTAACAAATGCTAATGATCATTAGATACTCGTTGTTTAATGAAATTGAATGGTTTCCTAATTCCTAGGAAGCGTCGATGTGCTTGTCAACAAGAATAGAGTGCTTTGTGTTTGTACACAAGGTGCTTTCAATATAATCAAGGGAGAATGAGTGATTCCAACAAAAAGTCCAGCCTTGTTGGAAGGAAATCAAGAGAAGCACACATTAATGGGTGATTAAGCTGAAAATACTTGTAACAAATCCTAATGATGGTTAGATACTCGTTGTTTAATGAAATTGAATGGTTTCCTAATTCCAAGGTAGTGTAGATGTGCATGTTAACATAAATAGTGTCCTTATTGTTTGTACGCAAGGTATTTTCAACATACACAAGTGAAAATGAGTTATTACAACAAAAAGTCCAGACTTGTTAGAAGGAAGTCAAGAGAAGCACACATTAATGAGTGATCAAGCTGAAAATACTTGTAACAAATGCTAATGATCATTAGATACTCGTTGTTTGATGAAATCGAATGGTTTCGTAATTCCTAGGAAGTGTAGATGTGCTTGTTAAGAAGAATAGAGTGCTTAGTGTTTGTACACAAGGTGTTTTCAACATAATCAAGTGAGAATCAGTGATTACAACAAAAGGTCCAGCCTTGTTAGAAGGAAATCAAGAGAAGCACACATTAATGAGTGATTAAGCTCAAAATACTTGCAAGAAAAGCTAATGATCATTAGATACTCGTTGTTTCACGAAATTGAACGGTTTCCTAATTCCAACGTAGTGTAGTTGTCGTTATTAACATGAATAGTGTCCTTATTGTTTGTACGCAAAGTATTTTGAACATAAACAAGTGAGAATGAGTGATTACAAGAAAAAGAGCAGCCTTGTTAGAAGAAAATCAAGAGAAGCGCACATTAATGAGTGATTAAGCTGAAAATACTTTAACAAATGCTAATGATCATTAGATACTCGTTGTTTAATGAAATTGAATGGTTTCCTAATTCCTAGGAAGCGTCGATGTGCTTGTCAACAAGAATAGAGTGCTTTGTGTTTGTACACAAGGTACTTTCAACATAATCAAGTGAGAATGAGTGATTACAACAAAAGGTCCGGCCTTGTTAGAAGCAAATCAAGAGAAGCACACATTAATGGGTGATTAAGCTGAAAATACTTGTAACAAATGCTAATGATGATTAGATACTCGTGGTTTAATGAAATTGAATGGTTTCCTAATTCCAAGGTAGTGTAGATGTGCTTGTTAACATGAATAGTGACCATATTGTTTGTACGCAAGGTATTTTTAACATACACAAGTGAGAATGAGTGATTACAACAAAAGGACCAGCCTTGTTAGAAGGAAATCAACAGAAGCATACATTAATGAGTGATTAAGCTGAAAATACTTGTAAGAAATGCTAATGATCATTAGATACTCGTTGCTTAATGAAATTGAATGGTTTCCTAATTCCTAGGAAGCGTCGATGTGCTTCTCAACAAGAATAGAGTGCTTTGTGTTTGTACACAAGGTACTTTCAACATAATCAAGTGAGAATGAGTGATTCCAACAAAAGTCCGGCCTTGTTAGAAGGAAATCAAGAGAAGCACACATTAATGGGTGATTAAGGTGAAAATACTTGTAACAAATGCTAATGATGATTAGATACTCGTTGTTTAATCAAATTGAATGGTTTCCTACTTCCTAGGAAGTGTAGATGTGCTTGTTAACAAGAATAGAGTGCTTAGTGTTTGTACACAAGGTGTTTTCAACCTCATCAAGTGAGAATGAGTGATAACAACAAAAGGTCCAGCCTTGTTTGAAGGAAATCAAGAGAAGCACACATTAATGGGTGATTAAGGTGAAAATACTTGTAACAAATGCTAATGATGATTAGATACTCGTTGTTTAATGAATTGAATGGTTTCCTACTTCCTAGAAGTGTAGATGTGCTTGTTAACAAGAATAAAGTGCTTAGTGTTTGTACACAAGGTGTTTTCAACCTAATCAAGTGAGAATGAGTGATAACAACAAAAGGTCCAGCCTTGTTAGACGGAAGTCAAGAGAAGCACACATTAATGAGTGATTAAGCTGAAAATACTTGTAACAAATGGCTAATGATCATTAAATACTCGTTGTTTGATGAAATCGAAATGGTTTTCCTAATTCCTAGGAAGTGTAGATGTTGCTTGTTAACAACAATAGTGTGCCTTAGTGTTTGTAACACAGGGTATTTTCAACGTAATCAAATGAGAATCAGAGGTTACAACAAAGGGCCAGCCTTGTTAGAAGGAAATCAAGAGAAGCACACATTAATTAGTGATTAAGCTGAAAATACTTGTAAACAATGCTAATGATCATTAGATGCTCGTTGCTTAATGAAATTGAATGGTTCCTAATTCCCTAGTAAGTGTAGATGTGCTTGATAACCAGAATAGTGTGCTTAGTGTTCGTACAGAAGGCATTTTCAACATAATCAAGATCAGAATCAGTGATTACAACAAAAGGTCCAGCCTTGTTAGAAGGCAATGAGGAGAAGCCACACCATTAATGAGTGATTAAGCTGAAAATACTTGTAAGAAATGCTAATGATCATTAGATACTCGTTGTTTAGTAAATTGAATGGTTTCCTAATTCCTAGGAAGTGTAGATGTGCTTGTTAACAAGAATAGAGTGCTTAGTGTTTGTACACAAGGAGTTTTCAACATAAACAAGTGAGAATCAGTGATTACAACAAAAGGTCCAGTCTTGTTAGAAGGAAATCAAGAGAACCACACATTAAGAGTGATTAAGCTGAAAATACTTGTAACAAATGCTAATGATCATTAGATGCTCGTTGTTTAAATGAAATTGAATGGTTTCCTAATTCCTAGTAAGTGTAGATGTGCTTGATAACCAGAATAGTCTGCTTAGTGTTCGTACAGAAGGCATTTTCAACATAATCAAGTGAGAATCAGTGATTACAAAAAAGGTCCAGCCTTGTTAGAAGGAAATCAAGAGAACCACACATTAATGTGTGCTTAAGCTGAAAATACTTGTAAGAAAAGCTAATGATCATTAGATACTCGTTGTTTCATGAAATTGAACTGTTTCCTAATTCCAAGGTAGTGTAGTTGTGCCTGTTAACATNAAGAGAAGCACATTAATGAGTGATTAAGCTGAAAATACTGTAACAAATGCTAATGATCATTAGATACTCGTTGTTTAATGAAATTGAATGGTTCCCTACTTCCTAGGAAGTGTAGATGTGCTTGTTAACAAGAATAGAGTGCTTAGTGTTTGTACACAATGGTGTTTTCAACCTCATCAAGTGAGAATGAGTGATAACAACAAAGGTCCAGCCTTGTTTAGACGGAAGTCAAGAGAAGCACACATTAATGAGTGATTAAGCTGAAAATACTTTGTAACAAATGGCTAATGATCATTAAATACTCGTTGTTTGATGAAATCGAATGGTTTCCTAATTCCTAGGAAGTGTAGATGTGCTTGTTAACAACAATAGTGTGCTTAGTGTTGTACACAGGGTATTTTCAACGTAATCAAATGAGAATCAGAGGTTACAACAAAAGGGCCAGCCTTGTTAGAAGGAAATCAAGAGAACCACACATTAATTATGTGTTAAGCTGAAAATACTTGTAACAAATGCTAATGATCATTAGATGCTCGTTGCTTAATGAAATTGAATGGTTTCCTAATTCCTAGTAAGTGTAGATGTGCTTGATAACCAGAATAGTGTGCTTAGTGTTCGTACAGAAGGCATTTTCAACATAATCAAGTCAGAATCAGTGATTACAACAAAAGGTCCAGCCTTGTTAGAAGGCAATGAGGAGAAGCACACATTAATGAGTGATTAAGCTGAAAATACTTGTAAGAAATGCTAATGATGATTAGATACTCGTTCTTTAGTAAAATTGAATGGTTTCCTAATTCCTAGGAAGTGTAGATGTGCTTGTTAACAAGAATAGAGTGCTTAGTGTTTGTACACAAGGAGTTTTCAACATAAACAAGTGAGAATCAGTGATTACAACAAAGGTCCAGTCTTGTTAGAAGGAAATCAAGAGAAGCGCACATTAATGAGTGATTAAGCTGAAAATACTTGTAACAAATGCTAATGATCATTAGATACTCGTTCTTTAATGAAATGAATGGTTTCCTAATTCCTAGGAAGTGTAGATGTGTGGTTTCCTAATTCCTAGGAAGTGTAGATGTGCTTGTTAACAACAATAAAGTGCTTAGTGTTTGTACACAAGGTATTTTCAACATAATCTAGTGAGAATGAGAGATTACAACAGAAAATCCAGCCTTGTTAGAAGGAAATCAAGAAAAGCACACATTAATGAGTGATTAAGCTGAAAATACTTGTAAGAAATGCTAATGATCATTAGATACTCGTTGTTTAATGAAATTGAATGGTTTCCTAATTCCTAGGAAGTGTAGATGTGCTTGTTAACAAGAATAGTGTGCTTACTCTTTGTACACAAGTTATTTTCAACATAATCAAGTGAGAATCAGTGATTACAGCAAAAGGTCCGGCCTTGTTAGAAGGAAATCAAGAGAAGCACACATTAATGAGTGATTAAGCTGAAAGTACTTGGTAAGAAAACCTAATGATCATTAGATACTCATTGTTTTAATGAAATTGAACGGTTTCCTCATTCCAAGGTAGTGTTGTTGTGCTTGTTAACAAGAATAGAGCGCTTATTCTTTGTACGGAAGTTATTTTCAACATAATCATGTAAGAATGAGTGATTACAACAAAAGGTCCAGCCTTGTTAGAAGGAAATCAAGAGAAGCACACATTAATGGAGTGATTAAGCTGAAAATACTTGTAACAAAAGCTAAGGATCATTAGATACTCGTTGTTTAATGGAATTGAATGGTTTCCTAATTCCAAGGTAGTGTAGATGTGCTTGTTAACATGAATAGTGTCCTTATTGTTTGTACGCAAGGTATTTTCAACATAAACAAGTGAGAATGAGTGATTACAAGAAAAAGTCCAGCCTTGTTAGAAGGAAATCAAGAGAAGCACACATTAATGAGTGATTAAGCCGAAAATACTTGTAAGAAATGCTAATTATCATTAGATACTCGTTGTTTAGTGAAATTGAATAGTTTCCTACTTCCTAGGAAGTGTAGATGTGCTTGTTAACAAGAATAGAGTGCTTAGTGTTTGTACAGAAGGCATTTTCAACATAATCAAGTGATAATCAGTGATAACAACAAAAGGTCCAGGCTTGTTAGATGGAAGTCAAGAGAAGCACACATTAATGAGTGATTAAGCTGAAAATACTTGTAACAAATGCTAATGATCATTAGATACTCGTTGTTTAGTGAAATTGAATGGTTTCCAAATTCCTAGGAAGTGTAGATGTGCTTGTTAACAAGAATAGAGTGCTTAGTGTTTGTACCCAAGGTGTTTTCAACATAATCAAGTGAGAATCAGTGATTACAACAAAAGGTCCAGCCTTGTTAGAAGGAAATCAAGAGAAGCACACATTAATGAGTGATTAAGCTGAAAGTACTTGGTAAGAAAAGCAAATGATCATTAGATACTCGTTGTTTAATGAAATTGAACGGTTTCCTAATTCCAAGGTAGTGTAGTTGCGCTTGTTAACAAGCATAGAGCGCTTATTGTTTGTACGCAAGGTATTTTCAACATAATCAAGTAAGAATTAGTGATTACAACAAAAGGTCCGGCCTTGTTAGAAGGAAATCAAGAGAAGCACACATTAATGAGTGATTAAGCTGAAAATACTTGTAACTAATGCTAAGGATCATTAGATACTCGTTGTTTAATGAAAGTGAATGGTTTCCTAATTCCAAGGTAGTGTAGATGTGCTTGTTAACATGAATAGTGTCCTTATTGTTTGTATGCAAGGTATTTTCAACTTACACAAGTGAAAATGAGTGATTACAACAAAAAGTCCAGCCTTGTTAGAAGGAAATCAAGGGAAGCACACATTAATGAGTGATTCAGCTGAAAATACTTGTATGAAATGCTAATGATCATTGGATACTCGTTGTTTAGTGAAATTGAATAGTTTCCTGCTTCCTAGGAAGTGTAGATTTGCTTGTTAACAAGAATAGAGTGCTTAGTGTTTGTACACAAGGTGTTTTCAACATAATCATGTGAGAATGAGTGATTACAACAAAAGGTCTAGCCTTGTTAAAAGGAAATCAAGAGAAGCACACATTAATGAGTGATTAAGCTGAAAATACTTGTAAGAAAAGCTAATGATCATTAGATATTCGTTGTTTAAAGAAATTGAGCGGTTTCCTAATTCCAAGGAAGTGTAGTTGTGCATGTTAACATGAATAGAGTGCTTATTGTGTGTACAGAAGGTATTTTCAACATAATCAAGTGAGAATGAGTGATTACAACAAAAGGTCTAGTCTTGTTAGAAGGAAATCAAGAGATGATGAGAACCGTAGAGATGAAGCGTGGAAGGCTTCAAAGGATGCCAAAAGTCCATTGCACATTCCAGAAGGCCCAATAACACGAGCTAGAGCTTCAATTGATGCAAGAGGTCCATTGCACATTCCAGAAGGCCCAATAATAGGAGCTAGAGCTTCAATGGATGCAAGAGAACCATTGCACATTCCAGAAGGCCCAATAACACGAGCTAGGGCCAGAAAGATTAAAGAAGCACTAAATGGGCTGATTCAGGACATTCAGGCCAACCAAGCTTCAAATGGTGCGAATTCAAGTTTTAAAGAGAGCCCAGGCCTAATTAATATAATTGGACTACTTAATGGGTCAGACTAAGTGATAGCATTCACTCCTAAATAGGAGTTCATTGTATGTGCTGGAATTAAATGCTATCACTTAGTTTGACCTATTAAGCATTCCAATTATATTAACTAGGCCTGGACTGATGAGAACCGTAGACATGAAGGGTGGAAGGCTTCAAAGGATGCAAAAGTCCATTACACATTCCAGAAGGCCCAATAACACGAGTTAGAGATTCAATTGATGCAAGAGGTCCATTGCACATTCTAGAAGGCCCAATAACACGAGCTAGGGCTTCAATGGATGCAAGAGGTCCATTACATATTCCATAAGGCCCAATAACACGAGCTAGGGCCAGAAAGATTAAAGAAGCACTAAATGGGCTGATTCAGGATGCTCAGGCCAACCCAATTTCAAATGGTGCGAATTTAAACTTGGAAGAGAGTCCAAGCCTTATTAATATCATTAGAGTAATTAAAGTGTTAGGACTAATAACAGTAGTAACTCCAAATTAGGAGTTTATTTTCCATATAAGAATTTGTACCTAGATAGGAATTCCGCCTAAATAAGGAATTGTCCTAACTAGGAATTTATGCCTCTTTAGGAATGCTATCTAAGCCTATAAATAGGCACCCCTTGTAAGCTTTGCAGATCAGACAATCAAGAATTTAGACAACTTTCAGTGAAATAGAAAGCACGGGTTTCTCCCTCGGTTCTTTTAAGAACTAAAGAACTTATCAAGAGGTTATCCTTCTTGTGGCGTTCAAATCGACTTATCACTCCCAATTCCTTCCTTTTCTGGAGTGTGGCGTCCATATCCTTCTTGAATACCCTAAGTACCAACTGATTTAGAGCCGGGCTCTGATACCAACTGATGCGGAAAACCCCAAAAAGACGTGGCTTAGGGACCCAACGCACACAATGAATCAAAGAACAACCAGGAAAGCTAAATCAAGGTTTAATAACACAAACCCTAGACCCAAAATTCGAAGGAACACGAACCTAGGGTATTCAAGATGGATATGGACGCCACACTCCAGAAGAGGAAGGAATTGGGAGTGATAAGTCGGTTTGAACGCCACAAGAAGAAAACCTCTTGATAAGTTCTTTAGTTCTCAAAAGAACCAAAGGAGAAACCCTTGCTTTCTATTTCACTGAAAGTTGTCTTATATCTTGATTGTCTGATCTGCAAAGCTTACAAGGGGTGCCTATTTATAGGCTTAGATAGCATTCCTAAAGAGGCAAAATTCGTATTTAGGACAATTCCTTGTTTAGGAGGAATTCCTATCTAGGTACAAATTCTTATATGGAAAATAAACTCCTAATTTGGAGTGACTACTATTATTAGTCCTAATATTTTAATTACTCTAATGATATTAATAAGGCCTGGACTCTCTTCTAAGTTTAAATTCGCACCATTTGAAGCTGGGTTGGCCTGAGCGTCTTGAATCAGCCCATTTAGTGCTTCTTTAATCTTTTTGGCCCTAGCTCGTGTTATTGGGCCTTTTGGAATGTGCAATGGACCTCTTGCATCCATTGAAGCTCTAACTCGTGTTATTGGGCCTTCTGGAATGTGGAATGGACCTCTTGCATCAATTGAAGCTCTAGCTCGTGTTATTGGGCCTTCTGGAATGGGCAATGGACCTTTTGGATCTATTGAAGCCTTCCACCCATCATCTCCACGATTCTCATCATTCCCCCTTTCCTCAAAATGATTCGTCCTCGAATCATTGCCTTGTTTATACTGGATGATGTAGGGAAAGGTTTGAATGAATTTGATCCACTTGGCATGTCTTTTGTTCAACTTTCCTTGTACAAGTAGGACAGGAACTGCATAAGGACTCATGCTTTCCCTTGCATGCCCTTTTGAAATATGTTCCTCAACCTGCATTTGAAACTGCCTTGTCTCCTTTGGATTACTCTTATATGTTGGCCGATTTTGGATGGATGCACCAAGGATGAAATCAATTTGATGCTCAATTCCTCTCTTGGGTGGCAATCCACTTGGGTCATTGTCATGGAATACACCTTCAAATTCCTGCAATAGAACAACAACACTAGGCAAAGATGACTCAAACATGTTAGTGTTAAAATAAGCCTCTTTATACAAAAGTATGATCATAGGTTGTTTGGCAAATATTGCTCTTTGTACATCACTTTCTTTTGCATAGGAACTTTCTGTTTTCTTCTCCTTCTCTTGTGTTCTCACGTTTTCTCCTCTCTTTTCTCTTTTTTCCATCTCTCTTTTCTGTTCACTCTCAGTTTTAATCCTTAATTGATCCTCATAAGCTTGTTGAGGTGATAATGGTACAAGAGTGACGGGTTTATCATTCATTACAAAGGAATATCGATTCTTGAATCCGTCATACATAACTCGTCTGTCAAACTGCCATGGCCTTCCTAATAGAATATGGCCTGCTTGCATAGGTACAACATCACATAAAACTTCATCGTGATACCTTCCAATAGAAAATGACACAAGCACTTGCTTATCTACTTTAACTTCACCACTCTCATTCAACCATTGAAGCTTATATGGTTTAGGATGCTTCATAGTAGGTAAATTCAGCTTCTCAACCATAGTTGTGCTAGCAACATTAGTGCAACTCCCACCATCAATAATCATACTACATACCTTATCTTTGATGAGACATCTCGTCTGAAAGATGTTATCTCGTTGCCCCTCATTTTGTTCTTTCACTTGCACATTCAATGCTCGCCTTGTGATGAGAGCTACTCCATTAGCCGGATACTTCTCTCCATCACTTTCACCCTCTGATGATGGCACAGAATCATCATATTCGTGGTCATAGGCACGTCTCAATTGCCTTCTAGCTTTAGAAGCCTCATATTCTTCGTGCCTCCTTTGCAACTCTGCTATTGTATTAGCTTGCTCCTCCATTCTATCCCTCATATCATCAAATCTGGTATTCATGTGCTCAAATTCTTGTTGCATAGCTCTGATCATGAAGGACATGTCAACAGCTCCCTCCTGAGCAGCACCTTTGTCTTTTGAAGACATATTATTTTTTTTATTTTTCTGATTTAAAGCCAACTGATTTAGAGCCAGGCTCTGATACCAACTGATGCGGAAAACCCCAAAAAGACGTGGCTTAGGGACCCAACGCACACAATGAATCAAAGAACAACCAGGAAAGCTAAATCAAGGTTTAATAACACAAACCCTAGACCCAAAATTCGAAGGAACACGAACCTAGGGTATTCAAGATGGATATGGACGCCACACTCCAGAAGAGGAAGGAATTGGGAGTGATAAGTCGGTTTGAACGCCACAAGAAGAAAACCTCTTGATAAGTTCTTTAGTTCTCAAAAGAACCAAAGGAGAAACCCTTGCTTTCTATTTCACTGAAAGTTGTCTTATATCTTGATTGTCTGATCTGCAAAGCTTACAAGGGGTGCCTATTTATAGGCTTAGATAGCATTCCTAAAGAGGCAAAATTCGTATTTAGGACAATTCCTTGTTTAGGAGGAATTCCTATCTAGGTACAAATTCTTATATGGAAAATAAACTCCTAATTTGGAGTGACTACTATTATTAGTCCTAATATTTTAATTACTCTAATGATATTAATAAGGCCTGGACTCTCTTCTAAGTTTAAATTCGCACCATTTGAAGCTGGGTTGGCCTGAGCGTCTTGAATCAGCCCATTTAGTGCTTCTTTAATCTTTTTGGCCCTAGCTCGTGTTATTGGGCCTTTTGGAATGTGCAATGGACCTCTTGCATCCATTGAAGCTCTAACTCGTGTTATTGGGCCTTCTGGAATGTGGAATGGACCTCTTGCATCAATTGAAGCTCTAGCTCGTGTTATTGGGCCTTCTGGAATGGGCAATGGACCTTTTGGATCTATTGAAGCCTTCCACCCATCATCTCCACGATTCTCATCATGGACTCTCTTTAAAACTTGAATTCGCACCATTTGAAGCTTGGTTGGCCTAAGTGTCCTGAATCAGCCCATTTAGTGCTTCTTTAATCTTTCTGGCCCTAGCTCGGCCTTCTGGAATGTGCAATGGACCTCTTGCATCCATTGAAGCCCTAGCTCGTGTTATTGGGCCTTCTAGAATGTGCAATGGACCTCTTGCATCAATTGAATCTCTAACTCGTGTTATTGGGCCTTGTAGAATGTGCAATGGACTTTTTGCATCCTTTGAAGCCTTCCACCCTTCATATCTACGGTTCTCATCATTCCCCCTTTCCTCAAAAAGATTCGTCCTTGAATCATCACCTTGTTTATACTTGATGACGTAGGGAAAGGTCTGAATGAATTTGATCCACTTGGCATGCCTTCTGTTCAACTTTCCTCGTACAAGTAGGATAGGAACTACACAATGACTCATGCTTTCCCTCACATATCCTTTGAAAATAAGTTCTTTAACCTGTCTTTTATGCTCCTTTGTCTCCTCAGGATTACTCTTATATGCTGGCCGATTTTGGATGGATGCACCAAGGATGAAATCAATTTGATACTCAATTCCTCTCTTGGGTGGCAATCCACTTGGGTCATTGTCATGGAATACACCTTCAAATTCCTGCAATAGAACAACAACAACACTAGGCAAAGATGGCTCAAACTTGTTAGTATTAAAATGAGCCACTTTATACAAAAGTATGATCATAGGTTGTTTGGCAAAAATTGCTCTTTGTACATCACTTTCTTTTGCATAGGAACTTTCTGTTTTCTTCTCTTTCTCTTGTGTTCTCACGGTTTCTCCTCTCTTTTCTCTTTTTTCAATCTCTCTTTTCTGTTCACTCTCATTTTTAATCCTTAATTGATCCTCATAAGCTTGTTGAGGTGATAATGGTACAAGAGTGACAGGTTTTTCATTCATTACAAAGGAATATCGATTCTTGAATCCATCATGCATAACTCGCCTGTCAAACTGCCATGGCCTTCCTAATAGAATATGGCCTGCTTGCATAGGTACAACATCACATAAAACTTCATCACAGTACCTTCCAATAGAAAATGACACGAGCACTTGCTTATCTACCATAACTTCACCATTCTCATTCAACCAATGAAGTTTATATGGCCTAGGATGCTTCATAGTAGGTAAGTTCAGCTTCTCAACCATAGTTATACTAGCAACATGATGAGAACCGTAGACATGAAGGGTGGAAGGCTTCAAAGGAAGCAAAAAGTCCATTGCACATTTCAGAAGGCCCAATAACATGAGTTAGAGCTCCAATTGATCCAAGAGGTCCATTGCACATCCTAGAAGGCCCAATAACATGAGCTAGGGCTTCAATGGATGCAAGAGGTCCATTGCACATTCCAGAAGGCCCAATAACACGAGCTAGGGCCAGAAAGATTAAAGAAGCACTAAATGGCCTGATTCAGGACGCTCAGGCCAACCCAGCTTCAAATGGTGCGAATTTAAACTTAGAAGAAAGTCCAGGCCTTATTAATATCATTAGAGTAATTAAAATATTAGGACTAATAATAGTAGTCACTCCAAATTAGGAGTTTATCGTATGTGCTGGAAATATTCCGAATTTCCTCCAAAATAGGGATTTCTCCTAAATAGGAATTCTTCCTCTTTAGGATTGCTATCTAAGCCTATAAATAGGCACCCCTTGTAAGCTTTGAAAATCAGACAATCAAGATATCAGACAACTTTCAGTGAAATAGAAAGCAAGGGTTTCTCCTTCGGTTCTTTTAAGAACTAAAGAACTTATCAAGAGGTACTTCTTCTTGTGGCGTTCAAATCGACTTATCACTCCCAATTCCTTCCTTTTCTGGAGTGTGGCGTCCATATCCATCTTGAATACCCTAGGTTCGTGTTCCTTCGAATTTTGGGTCTAGGGTTTGTGTTATTAAACCCTGATTTAGCTTTCCTGGTTGTTCTTTGATTCATTGTGTGCGTTGGGTCCCTAAGCCACGTCTTTTTGGGGTTTTCCGCATCAGTTGGTATCAGAGCCCGGCTCTAAATCAGTTGGCTCTAAATCAGAAAAAAAAAAGAAAAATAGTATGACTTTAAAACGCAAAGGTGCTGCTCAGGAGGGAGCTGTTGACATGTCCTTCATGATCAAAGCTATGCAACAACAATTTGAGCACATGAATACCAGATTTGATGATATGAGAGAGATGATGGAGGAGCAAGCTAATACAATAGCAGAGTTGCAAAGGAGGCACGAAGAATATGAGGCTTCTAAAGAAAGAAGGCAATTAAGACGTGCCTATGACCACGAATATGATGATTCTATGCCATCATCCAAGGGTGAAAGTGATGGAGAGAAGTATCCGGCTAATGGAGTAGCTCTCATCACAAGGCAAGCATTGAATGTGCAAGTGAAAGAAGAAAATGAGGGGCAACGAGGTAATATCTTTCAGACGAGATGTCTCATCAAAGATAAGGTATGTAGTATGATTATTGATGGTGGAAGTTGCACTAATCTTGCTAGCACAACTATGGTTGAGAAGCTGAATTTACCTACTATGAAGCATCCTAAACCATATAAGCTTCAATGGATGAATGAGAGTGGTGAAGTTAAAGTAGATAAGCAAGTGCACGTGTCATTTTCTATTGGAAGGTATCACGATGAAGTTTTATGTGATGTTGTACCTATGCAAGCAAGCCATATTCTATTAGGAAGGCCATGGCAGTTTGACAGACGAGTTATGCACGATGGATTCAAGAATCGATATTCCTTTGTAATGAATGATAAACCCGTCACTCTTGTACCATTATCACCTCAACAGGCTTATGAGGATCAATTAAGGATTAAAACTGAGAGTGAACAGAAAAGAGAGATGAAAAAAAGAGAAAAGAGAGGAGAAAACGTGAGAACACAAGAGAAAGAGAAGAAAACAGAAGGTTTCTATGCAGAAGAAAGTGATGCCAAAAGAGCAATTTTTGCCATACAGCCTATGATCGTACTTTTGTACAAAAAGGCTTCTTTCAACACTAACAAGCTTGAACCATCTTTGCCTAGTACTATTGTTGTTCTATTGCAGGAATTTGAAGATGAATTCCATGATGATGTCCCAAGTGGATTGCTACCTAAGAGAGGAATTAAGAATCAAATTGTTTTCATCCTTGGTGCATCCATCCAAAATCGGCCAGCATATAAGAGTAATCCTGAGGAGACAAAGGAGCATAAAAGACAGGTTGAAGAACTTATTTTCAAAGGATATGTGAGGGAAAGCATGAGTCATTATGCACTTCCTATCCTACTTGTACGAGGAAAGTTGAACAGAAGGCATGCCAAGTGGATCAAATTCATTCAGACCTTTCCCTACGTCATCAAGTATAAACAAGGTGATGATTCGAGGACGAATCTTTTTGAGGAAAGGGGGAATGATGAGAACCGTAGACATGAAG
Source organism: Bruguiera gymnorhiza (assembly GCA_020883675.1). Lineage (NCBI taxonomy): Eukaryota > Viridiplantae > Streptophyta > Magnoliopsida > Malpighiales > Rhizophoraceae > Bruguiera > Bruguiera gymnorhiza. The sequence goes on from JAIRCJ010000292.1 coordinate 74,410, forward strand.
GGTGGAAGGCTTCAAAGGAAGCAAAAAGTCCATTGCACATTTCAGAAGGCCCAATAACACGAGTTAGAGCTCCAATTGATCCAAGAGGTCCATTGCACATCCTAGAAGGCCCAATAACATGAGCTAGGGCTTCAATGGATGCAAGAGGTCCATTGCACATTCCAGAAGGCCCAATAACACGAGCTAGGGCCAGAAAGATTAAAGAAGCACTAAATGGCCTGATTCAGGACGCTCAGGCCAACCCAGCTTCAAATGGTGCGAATTTAAACTTAGAAGAAAGTCCAGGCCTTATTAATATCATTAGAGTAATTAAAATATTAGGACTAATAATAGTAGTCACTCCAAATTAGGAGTTTATCGTATGTGCTGGAAATATTCTGAAATTCCTCCAAAATAGGGATTTCTCCTAAATAGGAATTCTTCCTCTTTAGGATTGCTATCTAAGCCTATAAATAGGCACCCCTTGTAAGCTTTGAAAATCAGACAATCAAGATATCAGACAACTTTCAGTGAAATAGAAAGCAAGGGTTTCTCCTTCGGTTCTTTTAAGAACTAAAGAACTTATCAAGAGGTACTTCTTCTTGTGGCGTTCAAATCGACTTATCACTCCCAATTCCTTCCTTTTCTGGAGTGTGGCGTCCATATCCATCTTGAATACCCTAGGTTCGTGTTCCTTCAAATTTTGGGTCTAGGGTTTGTGTTATTAAACCCTGATTTAGCTTTCCTGGTTGTTCTTTGATTCATTGTGTGCGTTGGGTCCCTAAGCCACGTCTTTTTGGGGTTTTCCGCATCACAACATTTGTGCAACTCCCACCATCAATAATCATACTACATACCTTATCTTTGATGAGACATCTCGTTTGAAAGATGTTATCTCGTTGCCCCTCATTTTGTTCCTTCACTTGCACATTTAATGCTCGCCTTGTGATGAGAGCTACTCCATTAGCCGGATACTTCTCTCCATCACTTTCACCCTTTGATGATGGCACAGAATCATCATCTTCGTGGTCATAGGCACTTCTCAATTGCCTTCCTGCTTTAGAAGCCTCATATTCTTCGTGACTCCTTTGCAACTCTGCTATTGTATTTGCTTGCTCCTCCATCCTCTCTCTCATATCATCAAATCTGCTATTCATGTGCTCAAATTGTTGTTGCATAGCTTTGATCATGAAGGACATGTCAATAGCTCCCTCTTGAGTAGCACCTTTGCGTTTTAAAGTCATACTATTTTTTTTTTTTTTGATTTAGAACCAACTGATTTAGAGCCGGGCTCTGATACCAACTGATGCGGAAAACCCCAAAAAGACGTGGCTTAGGGACCCAACGCACACAATGAATCAAAGAACAACCAGGAAAGCTAAATCAGAGTTTAATAACACAAACCCTAGACCCAAAATTCGAAGGAACACGAACCTAGGGTATTCAAGATGGATATGGACGCCACACTCCAGAAAAGGAAGGAATTGGGAGTGATAAGTCGATTTGAACGCCACAAGAAGAAGTACCTCTTGATAAGTTCTTTAGTTCTTAAAAGAACCGAGGGAGAAAAACCCTTGCTGTTTATTTCACTCAAAGTTGTCTGATTTCTTGATTGTCTGATTTCCAAAGCTTACAAGGGGTGCCTATTTATAGGCTAAGATAGCAATCCTAAAGAGGCATAAATTCCTAGTTAGGACAATTCCTTATTTAGGCGGAATTCCTATCTAGGTACAAATTCTTATATGGAAAATAAACTCCTAATTTGGAGTTACTACTATTATTAGTCCTAACACTTTAATTACTCTAATGATATTAATAAGGCCTGGACTCTCTTCCAAGTTTAAATTCGCACCATTTGAAGCTGAGTTGGCTTGAGCATCCTGAATCAGCCCATTTAGTGCTTCTTTAATCTTTCTGGCCCTAGCTCGTGTTATTGGGCCTTCTAGAATATGCAATGGACCTCTTGCATCCATTGAAGCCCTAGCTCGTGTTATTGGGCCTTCTAGAATGTGCAATGGACCTCTTGCATCAATTGAATCTCTAACTCGTGTTATTGGGCCTTCTGGAATGTGCAATGGACTTTTTGCATCCTTTGAAGCCTTCCACCCTTCATGTCTACGGTTCTCATCATTCCCCCTTTCCTCAAAAAGATTCGTCCTCGAATCATCACCTTGTTTATACTTGATGACGTAAGGAAAGGTCTGAATGAATTTGATCCACTTGGCATGCCTTCTGTTCAACTTTCCTCGTACAAGTAGGATAGGAACTACACAATGACTCATGCTTTCCCTCACATATCCTTTGAAAATAAGTTCTTCAACCTGTCTTTTATGCTCCTTTGTCTCCTTAGGATTACTCTTATATGCTGGCCGATTTTGGATGGATGCACCAAGGATGAAAACAATTTGATTCTCAATTCCTTTCTTGGATGGCAATCCACTTAGGCCATTGTCATGGAATACACTTTCAAATTCCTGCAATAGAACAACAAGACTAGGCAAAGATGACTCAAACTTGTTAGTGTTAAAAGAAGCCTTTTTGTACAAAAGTATGATCATAGGTTGTATAGCAAAAATTGCTCTTTTGGCATCACTTTCTTTTGCATAGAAACTTTCTGTTTTCTTCTCTTTCTCTTGTGTGCTCACATTTTCTGCTCTCTTTCCTCTTTTTTCAATCTCTCCTTTTTGTTCACTCTCATTCTTAATCCTCAATTGATCCTCATAAGCTTGTTGAGGTGATAATGGTACAAGAGTGACGGGTTTTTCATTCATTACAAAGGAATATCGATTCTTGAATCCATCATGCATAACTCACCTGTCAAACTGCCATGGCCTTCCTAATAGAATATGGCCTGCTTGCATAGGTACAACATCACATAAAACTTCATCACAGTACCTTCCAATAGAAAATGACACGAGCACTTGCTTATCTACCTTAACTTCACCATTCTCATTCAACCATTGAAGTTTATATGGTTTAGGATGCTTCATAGTAGGTAAATTCAGCTTCTCAACCATAGTTGTGCTAGCAAGATTAGTGCAACTTCCACCATCAATAATCATACTACATACCTTATTTTTGATGAGACATCTCGTCTGAAAGATGTTATCTCGTTGCCCCTCATTTTGTTCCTTCACTTGCACATTTAATGCTCGCCTTGTGATGAGAGCTACTCCATTAGCCGGATACTTCTCTCCATCACTTTCACCCTTTGATGATGGCACAGAATCATCATCTTCGTGGTCATAGGCACTTCTCAATTGCCTTCCTGCTTTAGAAGCCTCATATTCTTCGTGACTCCTTTGCAACTCTGCTATTGTATTTGCTTGCTCCTCCATCCTCTCTCTCATATCATCAAATCTGCTATTCATGTGCTCAAATTGTTGTTGCATAGCTTTGATCATGAAGGACATGTCAATAGCTCCCTCTTGAGTAGCACCTTTGCGTTTTAAAGTCATACTATTTTTTTTTTTTGATTTAGAACCAACTGATTTAGAGCCGGGCTCTGATACCAACTGATGCGGAAAACCCCAAAAAGACGTGGCTTAGGGACCCAACGCACACAATGAATCAAAGAACAACCAGGAAAGCTAAATCAGAGTTAATAACACAAACCCTAGACCCAATATTCGAAGGAACACAAACTTAGGGTATTCAAGAAGGATATGGACGCCACACTCCAGAAAAGAAAGGGATTGGGAGTGATAAGTCGATTTGAACACCACAAGAAGAATAACCTCTTGATAAGTTCTTTAGTTCTTAAAAGAACCGAGGGAGAAAAACCCTTGCTGTTTATTTCACTCAAAGTTGTCTAATTTCTTGATTGTTTGATTTCCAAAGCTTACAAGGGGTGCCCATTTATAGGCTAAGATAGCACTCCTAAAGGGGTAAAATTCCTATTTAGGAGAAATCCCTATTTTGGAGGAATTTCGGACTAATTCCAGCACATACAATGAACTCCTATTTAGGAGTGAATGCTATCACTTAGTTTGACCTATTAAGCATTCAAATTATATTAACTAGGCCTGGACTCTCTTTAAACTTGAATTCGCACCATTTGAAGCTTGGTTGGCCTGAGTGTCTTGAATCAGCCCATTTAGTGCTTCTTTAATCTTTCTGGCCCTAGCTCGTGTTATTGGGCCTTCTGGAATATCCAATGGACCTCTTGCATCCATTGAAGCCCTAGCTCGTGTTATTGGGCCTTCTAGAATGTGCAATGGACCTCTTGCATCAATTGAATCTCTAACTCGTGTTATTGGGCCTTCTGGAAGACATGAAGGGTGGAAGGCTTCAAAGGATGCAAAAAGTCCATTGCACATTCCAGAAGGCCCAATAACACGAGTTAGAGATTCAATTGATGCAAGAGGTCCATTGCACATTCCAGAAGGCCAGAAAGATTAAAGAAGCACTAAATGGGCTGATTCAGGACGCTCAAGCCAACCCAGCTTCAAATGGTGCGAATTTAAAATTGGAAGAGAGTCCAGGCCTTATTAATATCATTAGAGTAATTAAAGTGTTAGGACTAATAATAGTAGTCACTCCAAATTAGGAGTTTATTTTCCATATAAGAATTTATACCTAGATAGGAATTCCGCCTAAATAAGGAATTGTCCTAACTAGGAATTAATGCCTCTTTAGGATTACTATCTTAGCCTATAAATAGGCACCCCTTGTAAGCTTTGGAAATCAGACAATCAAGAAATCAGACAACTTTCAGTGAAATAGAAAGCAAGGGTTTCTCCTTTGGTTCTTTTAAGAACTAAAGAACTTATCAAGAGGTACTTCTTCTTGTGGCATTCAAATCGACTTATCACTCCCAATTCCTTCCTTCTCTGGAGTGTGGCGTCCATATCCATCTTGAATACCCTAGGTTCGTGTTCCTTCGAATATTGGGTCTAGGGTTTGTGCTATTAAACTCTGATTTAGCTTTCCTGGTTGCTCTTTGATTCATTGTGTGCGTTGGGTCCCTAAGTCATGTCTTTTTGGGGTTTTCCGCATCAGTTGGAATCAGAGCCCGGCTCTAAATCAGTTGGTATCAGAGCCTGGCTCTAAATCAGTTGGCTCTAAATCAGAAAAAAATAAAAAAATAATGTCTTTGAAAGACAAAGGTGCTGCTCTGGAGGGAGCTGTTGACATGTCCTTCATGATCAAAGCTATGCAACAACAATTTGAGCACATGAATATCAGATTTGATGATATGAGAGAGAGGATGAAGGAGCAAGCTAATACAATAGCAGAGTTGCAAAGGAGGAACGAAGAATATGAGGCTTCTAAAGCAGGAAGGCAATTGAGACGTGCCTATGACCACAAAGATGATGATTCTGTGCCATCAACAAAGGGTGGATGTGATGGAGAGAAGTATCTGATTAATGAAGTAGCTCTCATCGCAAGGCGAGCATTGGATGTGCAAGTGAAGCAAGAAAATGAGGTGCAACGAGATAACATCTTTCAGACAAGGTGTTTCATCAAAGATAAGGTATGTAGTATGATTATTGATGGTGGGAGTTGCACTAATGTTGCTAGCATAACTATGGTTGAGAAGCTGAACTTATCTACTATGAAGCATCCTAGGCCATATAAGCTTCATTGGTTGAATGAGAATGGTGAAGTTATGGTAGATAAGCAAGTGCTCGTGTCATTTTCTATTGGAAGGTACGGTGATGAAGTTTTATGTGATGTTGTACCTATGCAAGCAGGCCATATTCTATTAGGAAGGCCATGGCAGTTTGACAGGCGAGTTATGCATGATGGATTCAAGAATCGATATTCCTTTGTAATGAATGAAAAACCCGTCACTCTTGTACCATTATCACCTCAACAAGCTTATGAGGATCAATTGAGGATTAAGAATGAGAGTGAACAAAAAAGAGAGATGGAAAAAAGAGAAAAGAGAGGAGAAAACGTGAGAACACAAGAGAAGGAGAAGAAAACAGAAGGTTTCTATGCAGAAGAAAGTGATGCCAAAAGAGCAATTTTTGCCATACAACCTATGATCGTACTTTTGTACAAAAAGGCTTCTTTTAACACTAACAAGCTTGAACCATCTTTGCCTAGTACTATTGTTGTTCTATTGCAGGAATTTGAAGATGAATTCCATGATGATATCCCAAGTGGATTGCTACCTAAGAGAGGAATTAAGAATCAAATTGTTTTCATCCCTGGTGCATCCATGCCAAACCGGTCAGCATATAAGAGTAATCTTGAGGAGACAAAAGAGCATAAAAGACAGGTTGAAGAACTTATTTTCAAAGGATATGTGAGGGAAAGCATGAGTCATTGTGCAGTTCCTATCCTACTTGTACAAGGAAAGTTGAACAGAAGGCATGCCAAGTGGATCAAATTCATTCAGACCTTTCCCTACATCATCAAGTATAAACAAGGTGATGATTCGAGGACGAATCTTTTTGAGGAAAGGGGGAATGATGAGAACCGTAGACATGAAGGGTGGAAGGCTTCAAAGGATGCAAAAAGTCCATTGCACATTCCAGAAGGCCCAATAACACGAGTTAGAGATTCAATTGATGCAAGAGGTCCATTGCACATTCCAGAAGGCCAGAAAGATTAAAGAAGTACTAAATGGGCTGATTCAGGACGCTCAAGCCAACCCAACTTCAAATGGTGCGAATTTAAAATTGGAAGAGAGTCCAGGCCTTATTAATATCATTAGAGTAATTAAAGTGTTAGGACTAATAATAGTAGTCCCTCCAAATTAGGAGTTTATTTTCCATATAAGAATTTATACCTAGATAGGAATTCCGCCTAAATAAGGAATTGTCCTAACAAGGAATTAATGCCTCTTTAGGATTACTATCTTAGCCTATAAATAGGCACCCCTTGTAAGATTTGGAAATCAGACAATCAAGAAATCAGACAACTTTCAGTGAAATAGAAAGCAAGGGTTTCTCCTTTGGTTCTTTTAAGAACTAAAGAACTTATCAAGAGGTACTTCTTCTTGTGGCGTTCAAATCGACTTATCACTCCCAATTCCTTCCTTCTCTGGAGTGTGGCGTCCATATCCATCTTGAATACCCTAGGTTCGTGTTCCTTCGAATATTGGGTCTAGGGTTTGTGCTATTAAACTCTGATTTAGCTTGCCTGGTTGCTCTTTGATTCATTGTGTGCGTTGGGTCCCTAAGCCACATCCTTTTCGGGTTTTCCGCATCAAGAGAAGCACACATTAATGAGTGATTAAGCTGAGAATACTTCTAAGAAATGCTAATGATCACTAGATACTCGTTGTTTAGTGAAATTGAATAGTTTCCTAGTTCCTAGGAAGTGTAGATGTGCTTGTTAACAAGAATATAGTGCTTAGTGTTTGTAAACAAGGTGTCTTCAACATAATCAAGTGAGAATGAGTGATTACAACAAAAGGTCCAGCCTTGTTAGAAGGAAATCAACAGAAGCACACATTAATGAGTGATTAAGCTGACAATACTTGTAAGAAAATTTAATGATCATTAGACACTCGTTGTTTAATGAAATTGAATGGTTTCCTAATTCCAACGTAGTGTAGATGTGCTTGTTAACATCAATAGTGTCCTTATTGTTTGTACGCAAGGTATTTTCAACATAAACATGTGAGAATGAGTGATTACAACAAAAAGTCCAGCCTTGTTAGAAGGAAATCAAGAGAAGCACACATTAATGAGGGATTAAGCTGCAAATACTTGCAACAAATGCTAATGATCATTAGATACTCGTTGTTTAATGAAATTGAATAGTTTCGTAATTCCTAGGAAGTGTAGATGTGCTTGTTAACAAGAATAGTGTGCTTAGTGTTTGTACACAAGGTATTCTCAACATAATCAAGTGAGAATCAGTGATTACAACAAAAGGACCAGCCTTGTTAGAAGGAAATCAAGAGAAGCACACATTAATGAGTGATTAAGCTGAAAATACTTGTAAGAAAAGCAAATGATCATTAGATACTCGTTGTTTAATGAAATTCAACGGTTTCCTAATTCCAAGGAAGTGTAGTTGTGCTTGTTAACATGAATAGAGTGCTTATTGTTTGTACACAAGGTATTTTCAACATAATCAAGTGAGAATGAGTGATTACAACAAAAGGTCCAGTCTTGTTAGAAGGAAATCAAGAGAAGCACACATTAATGAGTGATTAGGCTGAAAATACTTGTAACAAATGCGAATGATCATCAGATACTCGTTGTCTAATGAAACTGAATGGTTTCCTAATTCCTAGGAAGTGTAGATGTGCTTGTTAACAAGAATAGTGTGCTTAGTGTTTGTACACAAAGTGTTTTCAACATGATGAGAATGAGTGATTACAACAAAAGGTCCAGTCATGTTACAAGGAAATCAAGAGAAGCACACATTAATGAGTGATTAAGCTGAAAATGCTTGTAAGAAAAGCTAATGATCATTAGATACTTGTTGTTTAATGAAATTGAACGGTTTCCTATTTCCAAGGAAGTGTAGTTGTCCTTGTTAACATGAATAGAGTGCATATTGTTTGTACACAAGGTATTTTCAACATAATCAAGTGAGAATGAGTGATTACAACAAAAGGACCAGTCTTGTTAGAAGGAAATCAAGAGAAGCACACATTAATGAGTGATTAAGCTGAAAATACTTGTAACAGATGCTAATGATCATTAGATAATCGTTGTTTAATGAAATTGAATGGTTTCCTAATTCCTAGGAAGCGTAGATGTGCTTGTTAACAAGAATAGAGTGCATTGTGTTTGTACACAAGGTATTTTCAACATAATCAAGTGAGAATGAGTGATTACAACAAAAGCTCCAGCCTTGTTAGAAGGAAATCGGGAGACGCACACATTAAAGAGTGATTAAGCTGAAAATACTTGTAACAAATGCTAATGATCATCAGATACTCGTTGTTTAAAGAAATTGAATGGTTTCCTAATTCCTAGGAAGCGTAGATGTGCTTGTTAACAAGAATAGAGTGCGTTGTGTTTGTACACAAAGTACTTTCAACATAATCAAGTGAGAATGAGTGATGACAACAAAAAGTCCAACCTTGTTAGAAGGAAATCAAGAGAAGCACACATTAATGAGTGATTAAGCTGAAAATACTTGTAACAAATGCTAATGATCATTAGATACTCGTTGTTTAATGAAATTGAATGGTTTCCTAATTCCAAGGTAGTGTAGATGTGCTTGTTAACATGAATAGTGACCATATTGTTTGTACGCAAGGTATTTTCAACATACACAAGTGAGAATGAGTGATTACGACAAAAGGTCCAGCCTTGTTAGAAGGAAATCAAGAGAAGCACACATTAATGAGTGATTAAGCTGAAAATACTTGTAACAAATACTAATGATCATTAGATACTCGTTGTTTAATGAAATTGAATGGATTCCTAATTCCAAGGTAGTGTAGATGTGCTTGTTAACATGAATAGTGTCCTTATTGTTTGTATGCAAGGTATTTTCAACATACACAAGTGAAAATGAGTGATTACAACAAAAAGTTCAGCCTTGTTAGAAGGAAATCAAGAGAAGAACACATGAATGAGTGATTAAGCTGAAAATACTTGTAACAAATGCTAATGATCATTAGATACTCGTTGTTTAATGAAATTGAATGGTTTCCTAATTCCAAGGTAGTGTAGATGTGCTTGTTAACATGAATAGTGTCCTTATTGTTTCTACGCAAGGTATTTTCAACGTACACAAGTGAAAATGAGTGATTACAACAAAAAGTCCAGCCTTGTTAGAAGGAAATCAAGAGAAGCACAAATTAATGAGTGATTCAGATGAATATACTTGTAAGAAATGCTAATGACCATTAGATACTCGTTGTTTAGTGAAATTGAATAGTTTCCTACGTCCTAGGAAGTGTAGATTTGCTTGTTAACAAGAATAGAGTGCTTAGTGTTTGTACACAAGGTGTTTTCAACATAATCAAGTGAGAATGAGTGATTACAACAAAAAGTCCAGCCTCGTTAGAAGGAAATCAAGACAAGCACACAATAATGAGTGATTAAGCTGAAAATACTTGTGACGAATGCTAATGATCATGAGATACTCGTTGTTTAATGAAAGTGAATGGTTTCCAAATTCCTACGAAGTGTAAATGTGCTTGTTAACAAGAATAGAGTGCTTTGTGTTTGTACACAAGGTATTTTCAACATAATCAGGTGAGAATCAGTGATTACAACAAAAAGTCCAGCCTTGTTATAAGGAAATCAAGAGAAGCACGCATTAATGAGTGATTAAGCTGAAAATACTTGTGACAAATGCTAATGATCATTAGATACTCGTTGTTTAATGAAATTGAATGGTTTCCAAATTCCTAGGAAGTGTAGATGTGCTTGTTAACAACAATAGAGTGCTTTGTATTTGTACACAAGGTATTTTCAACATAATCAAGTGAGAATGAGTGATTACAACAAAAGGTCCAGCCTTGTTAGAAGGAAATCAAGAGAAGCCCACATTAATGTGTGATTAAGCCGAAAATACTTGTATGAAATGCTAATGATCATTAGATACTCGTTGTTTAATGAAATTGAATGGTTTCCTAATTCCTAGGAAGTGTAGATCTGCTTGTTAACAACAATACAGTGCCTAGTGTTTGTACACAAGGTATTTTCAACATAATCAAGTGAGAATCAGTGATTACAACAAAAGGTCCAGCCTTGTTAGAAGGAAATCAAGAGAAGCACACATTAATGAGTGATTAAGCGGAAGATACTTGTAAGAAATGCTAATGATCATTAGATACTCGTTGCTTAATGAAATTGAATGGTTTCCTAATTCCTAGGAAGTGTAGATGCGCTTGTTAACAAGAATAGAGTGCCTAGTGTTTGTACACAAGGTATTTTCCAACATAATCAAGTGAGAATCAGTGATTACAACAAAAGGTCCAGCCTTGTTAGAAGGAAATCAAGAGAAGCACACATTAATGTGTGAGTAAGCTGAAAATACTTGTAAGAAAAGCTAATGATCATTAGATACTCGTTGTTTAATGAAATTGAATGGTTTCCTAATTCCAAGGAAGTGTAGTTGGGGTTGTTAACATGGATAGAGTGCTTATTGTTTGTACACAAGGTATTTTCGAGATAATCAAGTTAGAATGGGTGATTACAACAAAAGGTCCAGCTTTGTTAGAAGGAAATCAAGAGAAGCACACATTAATGAGTGATTAAGCGGAAAATACTTGTAAGAAATGCTAATAATCATTAGATACTCCTTGTTTAATGAAATTGAATGGTTTCCTAATTCCTTGGAAGTGTAGATGCGCTTGTTAACAAGAATAGAGTGCTTAGTGTTTGTACACAAGGTATTTTCAATATAATCATGTGAGAATCAGTGATTACAACAAAAGGTGCAGCCTTGTTAGAAGGAAATCAACAGAAGCACACATTAATGAGTGATTAAGCTGAAAATACTTGTAACAAAGGCTAATGATCATTAGATACTCGTTGTTTAATAAAATTGAATGGTTTCCTAATTCCTAGGAAGCGTAGATGTGCTTGTTAACAAGAATATAGTGCTTAGTGTTTGTACACAAGGTATTTTCAACATAATCAATTGAGAATGAGTGATTACAACAAAAAGTCCGGCCTTGTTAGAAGGAGATCAAGAGAAGCACACATTAATGAGTAATTAAGCTGAAAATACTTGTAACAAAAGCTAACGATCATTAGATAATCGTTGTTTAATGAAATTCAATGGTTTCCTAATTCCTAGGGAGTGTAGCTGTGCGTGATAACAAGAATAGACTGCTTTGTGTTTGTACACAAGGTATTTTCAACTTCATCAAGTGAGAATCAGTGATTACAACAAAAGGTCCAGCCTTGTTTGAAGGAAATCAAGAGAAGCACACATTAATGAGTGATTAAGCTGAAAATACTTGTAAGAAATGCTAATGATCATTAGATACTCGTTGTTTAATGAAATTCAATGGTTTCTTACTTCCTGGGATGTGTAGATGTGCTTGTTAACAAGAATAGAGTGCTTTGTGTTGGTGCACAACGTATTTTCAACATAACCAAGTGATAACAAGTCCGGCCTTGATATAAGGAAATCAAGAGAAGCACACAATAATGGGTGATTAGCTGAAAATAGTTGTAACAAATGCTAATGATCATTAGATACTCGTTGTTTCATAAAATTAAATGGTTTCCTAATTCCTAGGAAGCGTAGATGTGCTTGTTAACAAGAATAGAGTGCTTGGTGTTTGTACACAAGGTACTTTCATCATAATCAAGTGAGAATGAGTGATTACAACCAAAAGTCCAGCCTTGTTAGAAGGAAATCAAGAGAAGCACACATTAATGAGTGATTAAGCTGAAAATACTTGTAAGAAATGCTAATGATCATTAGATACTCGTTGTTTAATGAAATTGAATGGTTTCCTAATTCCTAGGAAGTGTAGATGTGCTTGTTAACAAGAATAGAGTGCTTAGTGTTTGTACACAAGGTATTTTCAACATAATCAAGTGAGAATGAGTGATTACAGCAAAAAGTCCAGCCTTGTTAGAAGGAAATCAAGAGAAGCACACATTAATGAGTGATTAAGCTGAAAATACTTGTAACAAATGCTAATGATCATTAGATACTCGTTGTTTAATGAAATTGAATGGTTTCCTAATTACTAGGAAGTGTAGATGAGCTTGTTAACAAGAATAGAGTGCTTAGTGTTTGTGCACAAGGTATTTTTCAACATAATCAAGTGAGAATGAGTGATTACAACAAAAGGTCCAGCCTTGTTACAAGGAAATCAAGACTAGCACACATTAATGAGTGATTAAGCTGGAAAATACTTGTAACAGAATGCTAATGATCATTAGATACTCATTGGTTTAATGAAATTGAAAGGTTTCCTAATTACTAGGAATGTTGATGTGCTTGTTAACAAGAATAGAGTGCTTAAGTGTTTTGTACACAAGGTATTTTCAACGTAATCAAGTGAGAATGAGTGATTACAACAAAAGGTCCAGCCTTGTTAGAAGGAAATCAAGAGAAGCACACATTAATGAGTGAGTTAAGCTGAAAAATACTTGTAAGAAATGCTAATGATCATTAGATACTCGTTGTTTAATGAAATTGAATGGTTTCCTAATTCCAAGGAGTGTAGATGTGCTTGTTAACATGAATAGAGTGCTTAGTGTTGTACACAAGGTATTTTCAACATAATCAAGTGAGAATGAGTGATTACAACAAAAGGTCCAGCCTTGTTAGAAGGAAATCAAGAGAAGCACACATTAATGAGTGATTAAGCTGAAATACTTGTAACAAATGCTAATGATCATTAGATACTCGTTGTTTAATGAAATTGAATGGTTTCCTAATTCCAAGGAAGTGTAGATGTGCTTGTTAACAAGAATAGAGTGCTTATGTTTGTACACAAGGTATTTTCACATAATCAAGTGAGAATGAGTGATTACAACAAAAAGTCCAGCCTTGTTAGAAGGAAATCAAGAGAAGCACACATTAATGAGTGATTAAGCTGAAAATACTTGTAACAAATGCTAATGATCATTAGATACTCGTTGTTTAATGAAATTGAAAGGTTTCCTAATTCCTAGGAAGTGTAGATGTGCTTGTTAACACGAATAGAGTGCTTAGTTTTTGTACACAAGGTATTTTCAACATAATCAAGTGAGAATGAGTGATTACAACAAAAAGACCAGCCTTGTTGGAAGGAAATCAAGAGAAGCACACATTAAACAGTGATTAAGCTGAAAATAATTGTGACAAATGCTAAGGATCATTAGATACTCGTTGTTTAATGAAATTGAATGGTTTCCTAATTCCAAGATAATGTAGATGTGCTTGTTAACATGAACAGAGTGCTTATTGTATGTACGCAAGGTATTTTCAACAGAAAGAAGTGAGAATGAGTGATTACAACAAACGGTCCGGCCTTGCTAGAAGGAAATCCAGAGAAGCACACATTAATGAGTGATTAAGCTGAGAATACTTGTAAGAAATGCTAACGATCATTAGATACTCGTTGTTTAATGAAATTGAATGTTTTCCTAATTCCTAGGAAGTGTAGATGTGCTTGTTAAGAAGAATAGAGTGCTTAGTGTTTGTACACAAGGTATTTTCAACATAATCAAGTGAGAATGAGTGATTAAAACAAAAAGTCCAGCCTTGTTAGAAGGAAATCAAGAGAAGCACACATTAATGAGTGATTAAGCTGAAAATACTTGTAACAAATGCTAATGATCATTAGATACTCGTTGTTTAATGAAATTGAATGGTTTCCTAATTCCAAGGTAGTGTAGATGTGCTTGTTAACATGAATAGAGTGCTTATTGTTTGTACACAAGGTATTTTCAACATAAACAAGTGAGAATGAGTGATTACAACAAAAAGTCCAGCCTTGTTAGAAGGAAATCAAGAGAAGCACACATTAATGAGTGATTAAGCTGAAAATACTTGTAAGAAATGCTAATGATCATTAGATACTCGTTGTTTAATGAAATTGAATGGTTTCCTAATTCCTAGGAAGTGTAGATGTGCTTGTTAACAAGAATAGAGTGCTTAGTGTTTGTACACAAGGTATTTTCAACATAGTCAAGTGAGAATGAGTGATTACAACAAAAAGTCCAGCCTTGTTAGAAGGAAATCAAGAGAAGCACACATTAATGAGTGATTAAGCTGAAAATACTTGTAACAAATGCTAAGGATCATTAGATACTCGTTGTTTAATGAAATTGAATGGTTTCCTAATTCCTAGGAAGTGTAGATGTGCTTGTTAACAAGAATAGAGTGCTTAGTGTTTGTACACAAGGTATTTTCAACATAGTCAAGTGAGAATGAGTGATTACAACAAAAAGTCCAGCCTTGTTGAAAGGAAATCAAGAGAAGGACACATTAATGAGTGATTAAGCTGAAAATACTTGTAACAAATGCTAATGATCATTAGATACTCGTTGTTTAATGAAATTGAATGGTTTCCAAATTCCAAGGTAGTGTAGATGTGCTTGTTAACATGAATAGAGTGCTTATTGTTTGTACACAAGGTATTTTCAACATAATCAAGTGAGAATGAGTGATTACAACAAAAGGTCCAGCCTTGTTAGAAGGAAATCAAGAGAAGCACACATTAATGAGTGATTAAGGCTGAAAATACTTGTAACAAATGCTAATGATCATTAGATACACGTTGTTTAATGAAATTGAAAGGTTTCCTAATTACTAGGAAGTGTAGATGTGCTTGTTAACAAGAATAGAGTGCTTAGTGTTTGTACACAAGGTATTTTCAACATAATCAAGTGAGAATCAGTGATTACAACAAAAGGTCCAGCCTTGTTAGAAGGAAATCAAGAGAAGCACACATTAATGAGTCATTAAGCTTAAAATACTTGTAAGAAATGCTAATGATCATTAGATACTCGTTGTTTAATGAAATTGAATGGTTTCCTAATTCCAAGGTAGTGTAGATGTGCTTGTTAACATGAACAGATTGCTTACTGTTTGTACGCAAGGTATTTTCAACAGAAGGAAGTGAGAATGAGTGATTACAACAAAAGGTCCGCCTTGTTAGAAGGAAATCAAGAGAAGCACACATTAATGAGTGATTAAGCTGAAAATACTTGTAACAAATGCTAATGATCATTAGATACTCGTTGTTTAATGAAATTGAATGGTTTCCTAATTCCTAGGAAGTGTAGATGTGCTTGTTAACAAGAAAAGAGTGCTTCGTGTTTGTACACAAGGTATTTTCAACATAATCAAGTGAGAATGGGTGATTACAACAAAAAGCCCAGCCCTGTTAGAAGGAAATCAAGAGCAGCACACATTAATGAGTGATTAAGCTAAAATACTTGTAACAAATGCTAATGATCATTAGATACTCGTTGTCTAAAGAAATTCAATGGTTTCCTAATTCCAAGGTAGTGTAGATGTGCTTGATAATATCAATAGTGTCCTTATTGTTTGTACGCAAGGTATTTTCAACGTAAACAACTGAGAATGAGAGATTAAAACAAAAAGACCAGCCTTGTTAGAAGGAAATCAACAGGAGCACACATTAATGAGTGATTACGCTGAAAATACTTGTGACAAATGCTAATGATCATTAGATACTCGTTGTTTAATGAAATTGAATGGTTTCCTAATTCCCAGGATGTGTAGATGTGCTTGTTAACAAGAATAGAGTGCTTAGTGTTTGTACACAAGGTATTTTCAACATAATCAAGTGAGAATGAGTGATTACAACAAAAAGTCCAGCCTTGTTAGAAGGAAATCAAGAGAAGCACACATTAATGAGTGATTAAGCTGAAAATACTTGTAACAAATGCTAATGATCATTAGATACTCGTTGTTTAATGAAATTGAATGGTTTCCTAATTCCTAGGAAGTGTAGATGTGCTTGTTAACAAGAATAGAGTGCTTCGTGTTTGTACACAAGGTATTTTCAACATAATCAAGTGAGAATGAGTGATTACAACAAAAAGTCCAGCCTTGTTGAAGGAAATCAAGAGAAGCACACATTAATGAGTGATTAAGCTGAAAATACTTGTAGAAATGCTAATGATCATTAGATACTCGTTGTTTAATGAAATTGAATGGTTTCCTAATTCCAAGGTAGTGTAGATGTGCTTGTTAACAAGAATAGAGTGCTTATTGTTTGTACACAAGGTATTTTCAACAGAAAGAAGTGAGAATCAATGATTACAACAAACGGTCCGGCCTTGTTAGAAGGAAATCAAGTGAAGCACACATTAATGAGTGATTAAGCTGAAAATACTTGTAACAAATGCTAATGATCATTAGATACTCGTTGAATAATGAAATTGAATGGTTTCCTAATTCCAAGGTAGGGTAGATGTGCTTGTTAACATGAAGAGTGTCCTTATTGTTTGTCCGCAACGTATTTTCAACGTAAACAACTGTGAATGAGTGATTACAACAAAAAGTCCAGCCTTGTTAGAAGGAAATCAAGAGAAGTACACATTAATGAGTGATTAAGCTGAAAATACTTGTAACAAATGCTAATGATCATTAGATACTCGTGTTTAATGAAATTGAATGGTTTCCTAATAAATAGGAAGTGTAGATGTGCTTGTTAACAAGAATAGAGTGCTTAGTGTTTGTACACAAGGTATTTTCAACATAATCAAGTGAGAATGAGTGATTACAACAAAAAGTCCAGCCTTGTTAGAAGGAAATCAAGAGAAGCACACATTAATGAGTGATTAAGCTGAAAATGCTTGTAATAAATGCTTAATGATCATTAGATACTCGTTGTTTAATGAAATTGAATGGTTTCCTAATTCCTAGGAGGTGTAGATGTGCTTGTTAACAAGAATAGAGTGCTTCATGTTTGTACACAAGGTATTTTCAACATAATCAAGTGAGAATCTGTGACTACAACAAAAAGTCCAGCCTTGTTAGAAGGAAATCAAGAGAAGCACACATTAATGAGTCATTAAGCTGAAAATACTTGTGACAAATGCTAACGATCATTAGATACTCGTTGTTTATTGAAATTGAATGGTTTCCTATTTCCAAGGAAGTGTAGATGTGCTTGTTAACAAGAATAGAGTGCTTTGTTTTGTACACAAGGTATTTTCAACATAATCAAGTGAGAATCAGAGACTACAACAAAAGTCCAGCCTTTTTAGAAGGAAATCAAGAGAAGCTCACATTAATGAGTGATTAAGGTGAAAATACTTGTAACAAATGCTAATGATCATTAGATACTCCTTTTTTAATGAAATTTAATGGCTTCCTAATTCCTAGGAAGTGTAGATGTGCTTGTTAACAAGAATAGAGTGCTTTGTGTTTCTACACAAGGTATTTTCAACATGATGAAGTGAGAATGAGTGATTACAACAAAAAGTCCAGCCTTGTTTGAAGGAAATCAAGAGAAGCACACGTTAATGAGTGATTAAGCTGAAAATACTTGTTAGAAATGCTAATGATCATTAGATACTCGTTGTTTAAAGAAATTGAATGGTTTCCTAATTCCTAGGAAGTGTAGATGTGCTTGTTAACAAGAATAGAGTGCTTGGTGTTTGTACACAAGGTATTTTCAACATAATCAAGTGAGAATCAGTGACTACAACAAAAAGTCCAGCCTTGTTCGAAGGAAATGAAGAGAAGCACACATTAATGAGTGATTAAGCTGAAAATACTTGTAACAAATGCTAATGATCATTAGATACTCGTTGTTTAATGAAATTGAATGGTTTCCTAATTCCAAGGTAGTGTAGATGTGCTTGTTAACAAGAATAGAGTGCTTTGTGTTTGTACACAAGGTATTTTCAACATAATCAAGTGAGAATGAGTGATTACAACAAAAGGTCCAGCCTTGTTAGAAGGAAATCAAGAGAAGCACACATTAATGAGTGATTAAGCTGAAAATACTTGTAACAAATGCTAATGATCATTAGATACTCGTTGTTTAATGAAATTGAATGGTTTCCTAATTCCTAGGAAGTGTAGATGTGCTTGTTAACAAGAATAGAGTGCTTAGTGTTTGTACACAAGGTATTTTCAACATAATCAAGTGAGAATCAGTGATTACAACAAAAGTCCAGCCTTGTTAGAAGGAAATCAAGAGAAGCACACATTAATGAGTGATTAAGCTGAAAATACTTGTAAGAAATGCTAATGATCATTAGATACTCGTTGTTTAATGAAATTGAATGGTTTCCTAATTCCAAGGTAGTGTACATGTGCTTGTTAACATGAATAGTGTCCTTATTGTTTGTACAAAAGGTATTTTCAACGTAAACATCTGAGAATGAGTGATTACAACAAAAAGTCCAGCCTTGTTAGAAGGAAATCGAGAGAAGCACACATTAATGTGTGATTAAGCTGAAAATAATTGTAACCAATGCTAATGATCAATAGATACTCGTTGTTTAATGAAATTGAATGGTTTCCTAATGCCGAGGAAGTGTAGATGTGCTTGTGAACAAGAATAGAGTGATTCGTGTTTGTACAGAAGGTATTATTAACATAATCAAGTGACAATGAGTGATTAAAACAAAAGGTCCAGGCTTGTTAGAAGGAAATCAAGAGAAGCACACATTAATGAGTCATTAAGCTGAAAATACTTGTAACAAATGCTAATGATCATTAGATACACATTGTTTAAAGAAATCGAATGGTTTCCTAATTCCTACGATGTGTAGATGTGCTTGTTAACAAGAATAGAGTGCTTACTGTTTGTACACAAGGTATTTTCAACATAATCAATTGAGAATCAGTGACTGCAAGAAAAAGTCCAGCCTTGTTAGAAGGAAATGAAGAGAAGCACACATTAATGAGTGATTAAGCTGAAAATTACTTGTAACAAATGCTAAAGATCATTAGATACTCGTTGTTTAATGAAATCGAATGGTTTCCTAATTCCTAGGATGTGTAGATGTGCTTGTTAACAAGAATAGAGTGCTTAGTGTTTGTACACAAGGTATTTTCAACATAATCAAGTGAGAATGAGTGATTACAACAAAAAGTCCCGCCTTTTTGAAGGAAATCAAGAGAAGCACACATTAATGAGTGATTAAGCTGAAAATACTTGTAAGAAAAGCTAATGATCACTAGATCCTCGTGGTTTAATGAAATCGAACGTTTCCTAATTCCAAGGAAGTGTAGTTGTGCTTCTTAACATGAATAGAGTGCTTATTGTTTGTACCCAAGGTATTTTCAACACAATCAAGTGAGAATGAGTGATTACAACAAAAGGTCCAGCCTTGTTAGAAGGAAATCAGGAGAAGCACACATTATTGAGTGATTAAGCTGAAAATACTAGTAACAGATGCTAATGATCATTAGATACTCGTTGTTTAAGGAAATTGAATGGTTTTCTAATTCCTAGCAAGGGTAGATGGGCTTGTTAACAAGAATAGAGTGCTTTGTTTTCTACACAGGTCATTTTCAACATAATCAAGTGAGAATCAGTGATTGCAACAAAAAGTCCAGCCTTGTTAGAAGGAAATCAAGAGAAGCACACATTAATGAATGATTAAGCTGAAAATACTTGTAACAAATGCTAATGATCATTAGATACTCGTTGTTTAATGAAATTGAATGGTTTCCTAATTCGTAGGATGTGTAGATGTGCTTGTTAACAAGAATAGGGTGCTTCGTGTTTTAACACAAGGTATTTTCAACATAATCAAGTGAGAATGAGTGATTACAACAAATAGTCCACCCTTGTTAGAAGGAAATCAAGAGAAGCACACATTCATGAGTGATTAAGCTGAAAATACTTGTAAAAAATGCTAATGATCACAAGATTCTCGTTGTTTAATGAAATTGAATGGTTTCCTAATTCCTAGGAATTGTAGATGTGCTTATTAACATGAATAGAGTGCTTTGTGTTTGTACACAAGGTATTTTCAACATAATCAAGTGAGAATCACTAATTGCAACAAAAAGTCCAGCCTTGTTAGAATGAAATCAAGAGAAGCACACATTAATGTGTGATTACGCTGAAAATACTTGTAAGAAATGCTAATGATCATTAGATACCCGTTGTTTAATGAAATTGAATGGTTTCCTAATTCCTAGGAAGTGCGGATGTGCTTGTTAACAAGAATAGAGTGCTTCGTGTCTGTACCCAAGGTATTTTCAACATAATCAAGTGAGAATGAGTGATTACAGCAAAAAGTGCAGCCTTGTTAGAAGGAAATCAAGAGAAGCACACATTAATGAGTGATTAAGCTGAAGATACTTGTAAGAAATGCTAATGATCATTAGATACTCGTTGTTTAATGAAATTGAATGGTTTCCTAATTCCAAGGTAGTGTAGATGTGCTTGTTAACATGAATAGTGTCCTTATTGCTTGTACGCAAGGTATTTCCAACGTAAACAACAGAGAATGGGTGATTCCAACAAAATGTCCAGCCTTGTTAGAAGGAAATCAAGAAGAGCACACATTAATGAGTGATTAAGCTGAAAATACTTGTAACAAATGCCAATGATCATTAGATACTCTTTGTTTAATGAAATTGAATGGTTTCCTAATTCCTAGGAAGCGTAGATGTGCTTGTTAACAAGAATAGAGTGCTTTGTGTTTGTACACAAGGTATTTTCAACATAATGAAGTGAGAATCAGTGATTACAACAAAAAGTCCAGCCCTCTTAGAAGGAAATCAAGAGAAGCACACATTAGTCAGTGATTAAGCTGAAAATAGTTGTACGAAAAGCTAATGATCATTAGATCCTCGTTGTTTAATGAAATTGAACGGTTTCCTAATTCCAAGGAAGTGTAGTTGTGCTTGTTAACATGAATAGAGTGCTTATTGTTTGTACACAAGGTCTTTTCAACATTATCAAGTGAGAATCAGTGATTACAGCAAAAGGTCCAGCCTTGTTAGAAGGAAATCAAGAGAAGCACACATTAATGAATGATTAAGCTGAAAATACTTCTGAGAAATGCTAATGATCATTAGATACTCGTTGTTTAATTAAATTGAATGGTTTCCTAATTCCTAGGAAGTGTAGATGTGCTTGTTAACTTGAATAGAGTGCTTCTTTTTGTACACAAGGTATTTTCAACATAATCAAGTGAGAATGAGTGATTACAACAAAAGGTCCAGCCTTCTTAGAAGGAAATCAAGAGAAGCACACGTTAATGAGTGATTCAGCTGAAAATACTTGTAAGAAAAGCTAATGATCATTAGATACTCGTTGTTTAATGAAATTGAATGGTTTCCTAATTCCTAGGAAGTGTAGATGTGCTTGTTAACTTGAATAGAGTGCTTCTTTTTTGTACACAAGGTATTTTCAACATAATCAAGTGAGAATGAGTGATTACAACAAAAGGTCCAGCCTTGTTAGAAGGAAATCAAGAGAAGCACACATTAATGAGTGATTCAGCTGAAAATACTTGTAAGAAAAGCTAATGATCGTTAGATAATTGTTGTTTAATGAAATTGAATGGTTTCCTAATTCCTAGGAAGTGTAGATGTGCTTGTTAACTTGAATAGAGTGCTTCTTTTTTGTACAAAAGGTATTTTCAACATAATGAAGTGAGAATGAGTCTTTACAACAAAAGGTCCAGCCTTGTTAGAAGGAAATCAAGAGAAGCACACATTAATGAGTGATTCAGCTGAAAATACTTGTAAGAAAAGCTAATGATCATTAGATACTCGTTGTTTAATGAAATTGAATGGTTTCCTAATTCCTAGGAAGTGTAGATGTGCTTGTTAACTTGAATAGAGTGCTTCTTTTTTGTACAAAAGGTATTTTCAACATAATGAAGTGAGAATGAGTGATTACAACAAAAGGTCCAGCCTTCTTAGAAGGAAATCAAGAGAAGCACACATTAATGAGTGATTCAGACGAAAATACTTGTAAGAAAAGCTAATGATCATTAGATACTCGTTGTTTAATGAAATTGAATGGTCTCCTAATTCCTAGGAAGTGTAGATGTGCTTTTTAACTTGAATAGAGTGCTTCTTTTTTGTACACAAGGTATTTTCAACATAATCAAGTGAGAATGAGTGATTACAACAAAAGGTCCAGCCTTGTTAGAAGGAAATCAAGAGAAGCACACATTAATGAGTGATTCAGCTGAAAATACTTGTAAGAAAAGCTAATGATCGTTAGATACTTGTTGTTTAATGAAATTGAATGGTTTCCTAATTCCTAGGAAGTGTAGATGTGCTTGTTAACAAGAATAGAGTGCTTCTTTTTTGTACACAAGGTATTTTCAACATAATGAAGTGAGAATGAGTCTTTACAACAAAAGGTCCAGCCTTGTTAGAAGGAAATCAAGAGAAGCACACATTAATGAGTGATTGAGCTGAAAATACTTGTAAGAAAAGCTAACGATCATTAGATACTCGTTGTTTAATGAAATTGAATGGTTTCCTAATTCCAGGGAAGTGTAGTTGTGCTTGTTAACATGAATAGAGTGCTTATTGTTTGTACACATGGTATTTTCAACATTATCAAGTGAGAATGAGTGATTACAACAAAAAGCCCAGCTTTGTTAGAAAGAAATCAATAGAAGCACACATTAATGAGTGATTGAGCTGAAAATACTTGTAACAAATGCTAATGATCATTAGATACTCGTTGTTTAATGAAATTGAATGGTTTCCTAATTCCAAGGTAGTGTAGATGTGCTTGTTAACAAGAATAGAGTGCTTTGTGTTTGTACACAAGGTATTTTCAACATAATCAAGTGAGAATCAGTGATTACAGCAAAAAGTCCAGCCTTGTTCGAAGGAAATCAAGGGAAGCACACATTAATGAGTGATTAAGCTGAAAATAATTCTAACAAATGTTAATGATCATTAGATACTCGTTGCTTAATGAAATTGAATGGTTTCCTAATTCCAAGGTAGTGTAGATGTGCTTGTTAACAAGAATAGAGTGCTTTGTGTTTGTACACAAGGTATTTTCAACATAATCAAGTGAGAATCAGTGATTACAACAAAAAGTCCATCCTTGTTAGAAGGAAATCAGGAGAAGCACACATTAATGAGTGATTAAGCTGAAAATACTTCTAACAAATGCTAATGATCATTAGATACTCGTTGTTTAATTAAATTGAATGGTTTCCAAATTCCAAGGTAGTGTAGATGTGCTTGTTAACATGAATAGTGTCCTTATTGTTGGTACGCAAGGTATTTTGAACGTAAACAACTGAGAATGAGTGATTACAACAAAAAGGCCAGCCTTGTTAGAAGGAAATCAAGAGAAGCACATATTAATGAGTGATTAAGCTGAAAATACTTGTAATAGATGCTAATGATCATTAGGTACTCGTTGTTTAAAGAAATTGAATGGTTTTCTAATTCCTAGGAAGTGTAGATGTGCTTGTTAACAAGAATGGAGTGCTTTGTGCTTGTACACAAGGTATTTTCAAAATAATCAAGTGAGAATCAGGGATTACAAGAAAAGGACCAGCCTTGTTAGAAAGAAATCAAGAGATGCACACATTAATGAGTGATTAAGCTGAAAATACTTGTAACAGATGCTAATGATCATTAGATACTCGTTGTTTAAAGAAATTGAATGGTTTTCTAATTGCTAGGAATTGTAGATGTGCTTGTTAACAAGAATAGACTGCTTTGTGTTTGTACACAAGGTATTTTCAACATAATCAAGTGAGAATCAGTGATTGCAACAAAAAGTCCAGCCTTGTTAGAAGGAAATCAAGAGAAGCACACATTAATGAGTGATTAAGCTTAAAATACATGTTACAAATGCTAATGATTATTAGATACTCGTTGTTTAATGAAATTGAATGGTTTCCTAATTCCTAGGAAGTGTAGATGCGCTTGTTAACAAGAATAGAGTGCTTCATGTTTGTACACAAGGTATTTTCAACACAATCAAGTGAGAATAAGTGATTACAACAAAAGGACCAGCCTTGTTAGAAGGAAATCAAGAGAAGCACACATTAATGAGTGATTATGGTGGAAATACTTCTAACAAATGCTAATGATCATTAGATACTGGTTGTTTAATGAAATTGAAAGATTTCCTCAGTACTAGGAAGTGTAGATGTGCTTGTTAACAAGAATAGAGTGCTTAGTGTTTGTACACAAGGTATTTTCAACATAATCAAGTGAGAATCTGTGATTGCAACAAAAGCTCCAGCCTTCTTAGAAGGAAATCTTGAGAAGCATACTTTAATGGGTGATTAAGCAAAAAATACTTGTAAGAAATACTAATGATGATGAGAACCATGGAGATGATGGGTGGAAGGCTTCAATAGATGCAAGAAGTCCATTGCCCATTCCAGAAGGCCCAATAACACAAGCTAGAGCTTCAATGGATGCAAGAGGTCCATTGCACATTCCAGAAGGCCCAATAACACGAGCTAGGGCCAAAAAGATTAAAGAAGCACTAAATGGGCTGATTCAGGAAATTCAAGCCAAGCAAGCTTCAAATGGTGCGAATTCAAGTTCTAAAGAGAGCCCAGGCCTAATTAATATAATTGGACTACTTAATGGGTCAGACTAAGTGATAGCATTCACTCCTAAATAGGAGTTCATTGTATGTGCTGGAATTAGTCCGAAATTCCTCCAAAATAGGGATTTCTCCTAAATAGGAATTTTGCCTCTTTAGGATTGCTATCTAAGCCTATAAATAGGCACCCCTTGTAAGCTTTGGAAATCAGACAACTTTTAGTGAAATAGAAAGCAAGGGTTTCTCCCTCGGTTCTTTTAAGAACTAAAGAACTTATCAAGAGGTTATCCTTCTTGTGGCGTTCAAATCGACTTATCACTCCCAATCCCTTTCTTTTCTGGAGTGTGGCGTCCATATCCTTCTTGAATACCCTAAGTTTGTGTTCCTTCGAATATTGGGTCTAGGGTTTGTGTTATTAACGCTGATTTAGCTTTCCTGGTTGTTCTTTGATTCATTGTGTGCGTTGGGTCCCTAAGCCACGTCTTTTTGGGGTTTTCCGCATCAGTTGGTATCAGAGCCTGGCTCTAAATCAGGTTGAATCCACTCACTCTTCAATTTTCTACCTTGTGAGTTATTTATTTCGATTCAATTTGTCTATTACAATTCAAATGCACAAATCTGTTTACTTGCAATCCTTCTCAACGTGCTAATTTCAATTCCAATTGCTGTATCTAAGTGTTCTACTGTTGTTTTGTGTTGAGCAAAAGAAAAAGGGAAAAAGAGAAAAAAAAAAAAGAAGGATCAACGAAAAAAAAAAAAAACAAAGAAAGAAAAAGAACAAGAAAAGAAGAAAAGAAAGGAAACATCAAATTCAAGTTATTGATAAAGTTAACAATTTGGTCATATTGGCCACAATAATAACAAAGTTTTCTTGCTCAACTCCAATTCTGCCATCCACTTTCCTATCTTGTTATCCAAGTTTGTCCTCTAAATTTAACTTCCCTTATCCTGATTCTTTTTGTGAGTTTGTTTGCCTTGATATCCTTTTTCGTTTTTTTGATTCCTTGTTCTCCAATTTGTTCAATTCTACACCATTTATCTTATTCTGTTCAAAATCAATACTCTTGATTTACCTTCTTTAGTTCTTTATAGAGCTGAAAGGAGAAATCCGAGTGGTAAAAGGCAAGAG
Source organism: Bruguiera gymnorhiza (assembly GCA_020883675.1). Taxonomy (NCBI): domain Eukaryota; kingdom Viridiplantae; phylum Streptophyta; class Magnoliopsida; order Malpighiales; family Rhizophoraceae; genus Bruguiera; species Bruguiera gymnorhiza. Next base: position 100,347 of record JAIRCJ010000292.1, read on the forward strand.
TGAAAGTTCATATAAAGAAAAAGCCATAAAGAGTGTAAACACGAGAGAGTGTGACACCTTCTTTTGAGTGAAACACGTGAGGGAGTGCTCTGTGAGGTATCTTATTATTTTGTGTAGAAGTAATACTATGACATCCAAAGACAAAGGTGCAGCTCAGGAGGGAGCTGGTGATGTGTCCTTCATGATCAAAGCTATGCAACAACAATTTGAGCGTATGAATACCAGATTTGATGATATGAGGGAGAGGATGGAGGAGCAATCTAATACTATAGCAGAGTTGCAAAGGAGGCATGGGGAGTATGAGGCTCCTAAAGCAAGAAGGCAGTTGAGACGTGCCTATGACCATGAAGATGATGTAGAAGATGATGAAATTGATGATCAAACTACTATGGTCCGAACTGCTAACAATAGAAGGGATCAAAGAGAATTTGGGAGGCAAGGCACCTATGACCATAATTTGGGCAGTATTAAAATGACACTTCCTCCATTCCAAGGTAAGAATGATCCTGATGCATACCTAGAATGGGAGAAGAAGGTTGAATTGGTTTTTGATTGCCACAACTATTCTGAGGAGAAAAAGGTAAAGCTTGCTGCAGTTGAATTCACTGATTATGCTATTATTTGGTGGGATCAACTTGTTTTGACTAGGAGAAGGAATCGTGAGCGGCCTATTGATACATGGGAGGAGATGAAGGCTATCATGAGGAGGAGGTTTGTCCCTAATCACTATTACAGGGAGCTGTACCAAAGGCTGCAAGGGCTCACTCAGGGCACCAAAAGTGTGGAGGATTACCACAAGGAGATGGAGATTACCATGATTCGGGCGAATGTAGAAGAAGATAGAGAAGCAACAATGGCTCGATTTCTGCAAGGGCTAAATGGGGACATAGCAAACGTGGTTGAATTGCAACACTATGTGGAATTAGAAGACATGGTACACATGGCCATGAAAGTTGAAAGGCAACTCAAACGAAAGGGTTCCACACGGTTTGGGCAGAACTCAGGATCTACCTCATCTTGGAAGCCAAATTGGAATAAAAGGGACGAGATGACCAACTACAAGTCCAAAGCCGAGCTATCCAAGTACAAGAATGTGGGTTCTAGCAAGGAGGCAGGTAATTCTGACCCCCAACCAAGTAGAAATAGAGATGTTAAATGTTTTAAGTGTTTGGGCAGGGGTCACATTGCATCTCGATGTCCAAATAAGCGTGCAATGATCTTGAGAAGTAATGGTGAAGTTGAAACTGAAAGTGAATCAGATGATGATTCTATGCCATCATCAGAGGGTGAAAGTGATGGAGAGGAGTATCCAGTTAATGGAGTAGCTCTTGTTACAAGGCGAGCATTGAATGTGCAAGTAAAGGAAGAAAATGAGGTGCAACGAGATAACATCTTTCAGACGAGGTGTCTCATCAAAGATAAGGTATGTAGTATGATTATTGATGGTGGGAGTTGCACTAATGTTGCTAGCACAACTATGGTTGAGAAGTTGGATTTACCTACTATGAACCATCATAGGCCATATAAGCTTCAATGGCTGAATGACAGTGGTGAAGTCAAGGTAAATAAGCAAGTGCTCATATCATTTTCTATCGGAAGGTACCGTGATGAAATTTTATGTGATGTTGTACCTATGCATGTGGGCCATATTCTATTAGGAAGACCATGGCAATTTGATAGGCGAGTTATGCATGATGGCTTCAAGAACCGATATTCCTTTGTAATGAATAAAAAACCCGTCACTCTTGTACCATTATCACCTCAACAAGCTTATGAGGATCAATTAAGGATTAAAAATGAGAGTGAACAGAAAAGAAAGATTGATAAAAGAGAAAAGAGAGGAGAAAACGTGATGACACAAGAGAAAGAGAAGAAAAGAGAAAGTTTCTATGCAAAAGGGAGTGATGTCAAAAGAGCATTCTATGCCAAACAACCTATGATCGTACTTCTGTACAAGGAGGCTTATTTTAACACTAACAAGTTTGACCCATCTTTGCCTAGTGTTGTTATTGCTCTATTGCAGGAATTTGAAGATGTATTCCCTGATGATGTTCCAAGTGGATTGCCACCTAATAGAGGAATTGAGCATCAAATTGATTTCATCCCAGGTGCATCCATCCCTAACCGGCCAGCATATAAGAGTAATCCTGAGGAGACAAAGGAGCTTCAAAGGCAGGTTGAGGAGCTTATTTCCAAAGGATATGTGAGGGAAAGCATGAGTCCATGTGCTGTTCCTGTCCTACTTGTACCCAAGAAAGATGGGACTTGGAGGATGTGTGTTGATTGTCGAGCAATCAACAAAATCACTGTAAAGTATCGTCACCCCATACCTAGATTAGATGACATGTTGGATGAATTGCATGGTTCCTGTGTCTTTTCTAAGATTGATTTGAAAAGCGGATATCATCAGATTAGGATGAGAGAGGGAGATGAGTGGAAAACAGCTTTCAAAACTAAGTACGGTCTGTATGAATGGCTTGTTATGCCATTTGGTCTCACTAATGCACCAAGCACTTTTATGCGACTAATGAATCATGTTTTGCGTCCATTCATTGGTAAATTTGTGGTTGTGTATTTTGATGATATTTTGGTCTATAGTAAAACCCTAGAAGAGCATCTTGATCATTTACGTTCTATTGTAAGTGTTTTACGTTCTGAAAAATTGTATGCTAACTTAAGGAAATGTTCCTTTTGTACTAATCAGATCACATTTCTTGGCTATGTGGTGAGTTCTAAAGGTGTTGAGGTTGACGAGGAAAAGTTAAGGCAATTCATGATTGGCCTACACCTAAGTCAATTAGTGATGTGCGTAGCTTTCATGGTCTAGCTAGTTTCTATAGACGCTTTGTTAGGGACTTTAGCACCATTGCTGCCCCACTCACTGAGCTTATAAAAAAGAACACGAGTTTTAGGTGGGGTAGTGACCAAGACAAGGCTTTTAATTGCATGAAGGAAAAATTAAGTTCTGCACCCCTACTTGCTTTACCTAACTTTGAAAAAGCTTTCGAGATTGAGTGTGATGCTTCAGGTATTGGCATTGGAGCTGTTTTGATGCAGGAAAGGCACCCAATTGCTTACTTCAGTGAAAAGCTAAGTGGAGCAAGCCTTAATTATCCTACTTATGATAAAGAGATGTATGCATTGGTACGAGCTTTGGAGACATGGCAACATTACCTTTGGCCCAAGGAGTTTGTCATCCATACTGACCATGAATCGTTGAAGCACTTGAAGGGACAAGGAAAGTTGAACAAAAGACATGCTAAGTGGATTGAATTTATTGAGACCTTTCCCTACAACATCAAATATAAACAAGGTAAGGACAATGTGGTAGCTGATGCATTATCTCGCAGGTATGCCCTTATCTCTACACTTACTGCAAACTTATTAGGATTTGAACATATTAAAGATTTATATGTGAATGATCCGGACTTTGCTAACGTGTATGGAGCATGTGAGAAGTCAGCCTTTGAGAAGTTTTATAGGCATAAGGGTTTCTTATTTAGGGAAAATCGTTTATGCATGCCTATGAGTTCTTTAAGGGAGTTGGTTGTAAGAGAAGCTCATGAGGGTGGTTTAATGGGTCATTTCGGAGTTAGGAAAACCCTAGATGTCCTAAATGAACACTTCTTTTGGCCATGCATGAAACGAGATGTTGAGAGGATATGTGAGAAATGCATAACATGCAAACAGGCTAAATCTAGAGTTTTACCCCATGGCTTGTATACCCCTTTACCCATACCTAACCATCCCTGGGTTGATTTATCCATGGACTTTGTACTGGGATTGCCACGAACAAAACGGGGTAGGGATTCTGTATTTGTTGTTGTTGATAGATTTTCAAAGATGGCACACTTCATCCCATGCCATAAAACTGATGATGCAAACAATGTGGCTGACTTGTTCTTTAGAGAAGTAGTGCGTTTGCATGGCATGCCACGGAGCATTGTTTCAGACCGAGATACAAAGTTCTTAAGCTACTTCTGGAAGACTTTGTGGGGTAAGTTAGGTACTAAACTATTGTTTTCAACTACTTGTCATCCACAAACTGATGGCAGACTGAGGTGGTTAATCGAACTCTTTCTACCCTTTTGCGTGCTATTATTCAAACAAATTTGAAAAATGGGAAGATTGTTTACCACATGTCGAGTTTGCATATAATAGAAGTGTTCATTCTTACTACTAGCTACTCTCCATTTGAAATTGTAATATGGGTTTTAAATCCATTGACTCCTCTGGATTTGGTACCTATACCTATTCAATGAGTATGCCAACGTTGATGGTGAACGCAAAGCTGACATGATAAAAAAAATTGCATGAGAAGGTGCGGCAACATATTGAAAAACGAACTGAGCAATACGCATCCCCATGTCAACCAAGGGACGAAAGAAGTGGTGTTTGAACCTGGTGATTGGGTTTGGTGCATATGCGCAAGGAACGATTCCCAGCACAGAGACGTTCAAAGCTACAACCTAGAGGAGATGGCCCCTTCCAAGTTCTAGCACGAATTAATGACAATGCTTATAAGTTGGACACTCCTGGTGAGTATAATGTGAGTGCAACATTTAACGTTTTTGAACCTTTCCCCTTTTGATGTAGGTGATGATATGCGAGGGCGAATCCTTTTGAGGAAGGGGGGAATGATGAGAACCATGGAGATGATGGGTGGAAGGCTTTAATAGATGCAAGAAGTCCATTGCCCATTCCAGAAGGCCCAATAACACAAGCTAGAGCATCAATGGATGCAAGAGGTCCATTGCACATTCCAGAAGGCCAATAACACGAGCTTGGGCCAAAAAGATTAAAGAAGCACTAAATGGGCTGATTCAGGACATTCAAGCCAAGCAAGCTTCAAATGGTGCGAATTCAAGTTCTAAAGAGAGCCCAGGCCTAATTAATATAATTGGACTACTTAACGGGTCAGACTAAGTGATAGCATTCACTCCTAAATAGGAGTTCATTGTATGTGCTGGAATTAGTTCGAAATTCCTCCAAAATAGGGATTTCTCCTAAATAGGAATTTTGCCTCTTTAGGATTGTTATCTAAGCCTATAAATAGGCACCCCTTGTAAGCTTTGGAAATCAGACAACTTTCAGTGAAATAGAAAGCAAGGGTTTCCCCTTCAGTTCTTTTGAGAACTAAAGAACTTATCAAGAGGTTTTCTTCTTGTGGCATTCAAACCGACTTATCACTCCCAATTCCATCCTCTTCTGGAGTGTGGCGTCCATATCCATCTTGAATACCGTAGGTTCATGTTCCTTCGAATATTGGGTCTAGGGTTTGTTATTAAACTCTGATTTAGCTTTCCTGGTTGTTCTTTGATTCATTGTGTGCGTTGGGTCCCTAAGCCACGTCTTTTTGGGGTTTTCCGCATCACAAGCTGTTTTCAACATCATTAAGTTAGAATGAGTGATTACAACAAAAAGTCCAGCCTTGTTAGAAGGAAATCAAGAGAAGCACACATTAATGAGTGGTTAAGCTGAAAATACTTGTAAGAAATGCTAATGATCTTTAAATACTCGTTGTTTAACGAAATTAAATGGTTTCCTAGTTCCAAGGAGGTGTTGATGTGCTTGTTAACATGAATAGAGTGCTTATTGTTTGTACCCAAGCTGTTTTCTGCATCACTAAGTTAGAATGAGTGATTACAACAAAAAGTCCAGGCTTGTTAGAAGGAAATCAAGAGAAGCACATATTAATGAGTGATTAAGCTGAAAATACTTGTAAGAAATGCTAATGATCATTAGATACACATTGTTTAATGAAATTCAATGGTTTCCTAGTTCCAAGGAGGTGTTGATGTGCTTGTTAATATGAATACAGTGCTTATTGTTTGTACACAAGCTGTTTTCAACGTCATTAAGTTAGAATGAGTGATTACAACAAAAAGTCCAGCCTTCTTAGAAGGAAAAAGAGAAGCACACATTAATGAGTGGTTAAGCTGAAAATACTTGTAGGAAATGCTAATGATCATTAGATACTCGTTGTTTAATGAATTTTCATGGTTTCTTAATTCCAAGGAAGTGTTGATGTGCTTGTTAACATGAATAGAGTGCTTATTATTTGTACACAAGCTCTTTACAGCATCATTAAGTTAGAAAGAGTGATTACAACAAAAAGTCCAGCCTTGTTAGAGGAAATCAAGAGAAGCACACATGAATGAGTGATTAAGCTGAAATATTTGTAAGAAATGCTAATGATCATTAGATACTCGTTGTTTAATGAAATTGAATGGTTTCCTTGTTCCAAGGAGGTGTTGATGTGCTTGTTAACATGAATACAGTGC
>JAIRCJ010000258.1:0-34007 GCA_020883675.1 Bruguiera gymnorhiza
AATATTCTTATTGGAGTCCATTGCATTTATTTTTTTTTTTTAAGTAATATGTTTGTGGACTAAAATTATGTAAATCATTTCAAAATAGCATAGTCGCAAAGGTGACAATTAAAAAAAATTACAATTAGATGAACTAATTATAAAATAGTGCTTTTTATACTTTAAGACTTTAAAATATCTAAAAAATGAAAAAATAGTACCACATTTGATTTTAAATTTATTAATAAATACCTATTGCATTTGAATGGTAGAAAAACATAATAGTTGCAATAAGTTAATTTAACACAAATTGAAGTAATGGTCTAAAATTTTTTAAAATTCACTTTAGTAGATGACAATTATAAATAGCAATCACAGATTCATGTTGTGCCAAGCATATTGCTTTTAAGTGAACTGCGGAACTTCTTCTTAAATCCATTGCATTTGCTTTTTCTAGTAATATGTTACCACAATAAAATTATATAAATCTTTCAAATTGCAGTGTGGCAAAGAAGATAATTAAAAAAAAACTACAAAATTTAAATTCAACTGATTATTAACAATGTATTTGTCCCTATAGGACTTCAAAATTCTAAAAATTGAAAAAGTGCAATGTTTTGATTTTTAAATTTATTGGAAATGCCATTACATTTGAATGGTGAAAAAACATAATATTTCAATATGTTAATTAACAAAAATATAGGTAATGGACTGAATTGTAAAATATACACTTTAGTGAATGAATATTATAAATAGCAATCCCAAGTTTCAATGTTGGGTCAAGCATATCTCTCAAGAGGGTAGTGGCAAATATTCTTATTGGAGTCCATTGCATTTACTTTTTTTTTTTTTAAGTAATATGTTTGTGGACTAAAATTATGTAAATCATTTCAAATAGCATAGTCGCAAAAGGTGACAATTAAAAAAATTACAAAATTTAGATTGAACTAATTATAAATAGTGCTTTTATACTTGTAAGACTTTAAATTCTAAAAATTGAAAAATAGTAACATTTTGATTTTTAAATTTATTATAAATACTATTGCATTTGAATGGTGAGAAAACATAATAGTTGAATAAGTTAATTTAACAAAAATTGAAAGTAATGGTCTAAATTGTTTAAAATTCACTTTAGTAGATGACAATTATAAATAGCAATCCCAAGATTCAATGCTGTGCCAAGCATATTGCTTTTAAGGGGAGTGGGGATACTTCTTTTAAAAGTCCATTGCATTTTCTTTTTCTTAAGTAATATGTTTGTAGAATAAAGTTATACAAATCCTTTCAAATTGCAGTATGGAAAGGGAGACAATTAAAACAACTACAAAATTTAAATTCAACTGATTATTAACAATGCATTTGTCCCTATAGGACTTCAAAATTCTAAAAATTGAAAAAGTGCAATGTTTTGATTTTTAAATTTATTGTAAATGTCATTGCATTTGAATGGTGAGAAAAACATAATATTTAGTTATGTTAATTGAACAAAAATACAAGTAATGGACTGAATTGTGTAAAAAACACTTTAATGGATGAATATTATAAACAACAATCCCAACGTTCAATGCTGTGCCAAGGATATTGCTCTTAAGGGAGTGGGGAAACTTCTTATTATAGTCCATTGCATTAGTTTTTCTTAAGTAATATATTTTTAGACTAAAATTATATAAATCGTTTTCAAAATAGCATTGTCGATAAGGAGATAATTAAAAAAGTTACAAAAGTTAAATTCAACTGATTAATAACAATGCATTTATCCTTATAAGACTTTATATTTCTTAAAATTGAAAAATTCCAATGTTTTGATTTTTAATATATTGTAAATGCAATAGCATTTAAATGGTGAGAAAAATATAATATTTGAATATGTTAGTCCAACAAAATTCAAGTAATGGACTCAATTGTATAAATTACACTTTAGGGGATGAATATTATAAATAATAGTCCCATGCTTCAACGTTGGGTCAAGTATATATCTCTAGAGGGTAGTGGCAAAACTTCTTATTAAAGTCCATTGCATTTGCTTTTTGTTAAGTACTATGTTTGTAGACTAAAATTATATAAATCATTCCAAATTGCATTGTGGCAAAGGAGATAAGTAAAAAAAACTACAAAATTTAAATTCAACTGATTATTAACAAAGCATTTATCCCTATAGGTCCTTAAAATTCTAAAAATTGAAAAGGTGCAACGTTTTGGCTTTTAAATTTATTGTTAATGCCATTACATTTGAAAGGTGAGAAAAACATAATATTTAAATATGTTAATTAAACAAAAATATAGGTAATGGACTCAATTGTATAAATTACACTTTAGTGGATGAATATTATAAATATCAATCCCAAACTTCAATGTTGGGTCAAGCATATATCTTTAGAAGATAGTGGCAAAACTTCTTTTTTGAGTCCATTGCATTTGCTTTTTCTTAAGTATTATGTTTGTGGACTAAAATTATATAAATCATTCCAAATTGCATTGTGGCAAAGGAGACATTTAAGAAAATTACAAAATTCAAAATCAACTTATTATTAGCAATGCACTTGTCCCTATAGGACTTTAAAATTTTAAAATTGAACAAATATTCAAGTCATGGGCTAAATTGTATAATATTCACTTTAATGGATAAATATTATAAATAACAATCCCAAGATTTAATGTTGTGCCAAGCATATTGCTCTTAAGGGGAGTGAGGAAGTTGCTTATTAGAGTCCATTGTATTTGTTATTATTGTTAATATGATTGTATTTGAATGGTGAGAAAAATATAATATTTGAAAATGTTAATTGAAAAAAAATATAGGTAATAGACTCAATTGTATAAAATTCACTTTAATGGATGAATATCATATATAGCAATCTGAAACTTCAATGTTGGGTCAAGAATATTGCTCTTAAAGGGAGTGGGGAAACTTCTTATTAAAGTCCTTTGCATCTGCTTTTTCTTAAGTAATATGTTTTTAGACTAAAATTATATAAATCATTTCAAATAGCATTGTCACAAAGGAGACAACTAAAAAACTTACAAATCTTAAATTCAATTGACTATTAACAATGCATTTATCCTTATAACAGTTTAAAATTCTCAAAATTGAAAATATCCGATGTTTTGATTTTAAAATTTATTGTTAATGCCATTTCATTTAAATGGTGAGGAAAACATAATATTTGAATATGTTAATTGAACAAAAATACCAAGTAATGGACTCGATTGTATAAAATACACTTTAGTGGATGAATATTATAAATAGCAATCTCATGTTTTAATGTTGGGTCAAGCATATCTATTTAGAGGGAAGTGGGAAAACTTCTCGTTAGAGTCCATTGCATTTGCTTTTTCTCAAGTAATATGTTTGTAGACTAAAATTATATAAATCATTTCAAATTGCATTGTGGCAAAGGAGACAATTAAAAAAATTACAAAATTTAAATTCAATTGATTAGTAACATTGCATTTATCCCTATATAGGACTTTAAAATTCTAAAAATTGAAAAAGCTTCTTGTTTTGATTTTTAAATTTATTGTTAAGGCCATTGCATTTAAATGGTGAGAAAAACATAATATTTGAATATGTCAATTGAATAAAAAATAGAGGTAATGGATTGAATTGTATAAAATACACTTTAATAGATGAACATTATAAATAACCATCTGAAGTATCAATGCTTGGCCAAGCATATCTATTTAGAGGGAAGTGGGAAAACTTCTCGTTAGAGTCCATTGCATTTGCTTTTTCTCAAGTAATATGTTTGTAGACTAAAATTATATAAATCATTTCAAATTGCATTGTGGCAAAGGAGACAATTAAAAACATTACAAAATTTAAATTCAATTGATTATTAACATTGCATTTATCCTTATATAGGACTTGAAAATTCTAAAAATTGAAAAAGTTTGTTGTTTTGATTTTCAAATTTATTGTTAATGCCATTGCATTTAAATGGTGAGAAAAACATAATATTTGAATATGTTAATTGAATAAAAAATAGAGGTAATGGATTGAATTGTATAACATACACTTTAATGGCTGAACATTATAAATAACCATCTGAAGTATCAATGCTTGGCCAAGAATATCTATTTCGAGGGAAGTGGGAAAACTTTTTGTTAGAGTCCATTGCATTTGCTTTTTCTCAAGTAATATGTTTGTAGACTAAAATTATATAAATCATTTCAAATTGCATTGTGGCAAAGGGGACAATTAAAAAAATTACAAAATTTAAATTCAATTGATTATTAACATTGCATTTATCCCTATATAGGACTTTAAAATTCTAAAAATTGAAAAACCTTGTTGTTTTGATTTTTAAATGTATTGTTAAGGCCATTGCATTTAAATGGTGAGAAAAACATAATATTTGAATATGTTAATTGAGTAAAAAATAGAGGTAATGGATTGAATTGTATAAAATACACTTTAATAGATGAACATTATAAATAACCATCTGAAGTATCAATGCTTGGCCAAGCATATCTATTTAGAGGGAAGTGGGAAAACTTCTCGTTAGAGTCCATTGCATTTGCTTTTTCTCAAGTAATATGTTTGTAGACTAAAATTATATAAATCATTTCAAATTGCATTGTGGCAAAGGAGACAATTAAAAACATTACAAAATTTAAATTCAATTTATTATTAACATTTCATTTATCCCTATATAGGACTTGAAAATTCTAAAAATTGAAAAAGTTTGTTGTTTTGATTTTCAAATTTATTGTTAAGGCCATTGCATTTAAATGGGGAGAAAAACATAATATTTGAATATGTGAAGTGAATAAAAAATAGAGGTAATGGATTCAATTGTATAAAATACACTTTAATGGATGAACATTATAAATAACCATCTGAAGTATCAATCCTTGGCCAAGCATATCTATTTCGAGGGAAGTGGGAAAACTTTTTGTTAGAGTCCATTGCATTTGCTTTTTCTCAAGTAATATGTTTGTAGACTAAAATTATATAAATCATTTCAAATTGCATTGTGGCAAAGGAGACAATGAAAAAAATTACAAAATTTAAATTCAATTGATTATTAACATTGCATTTATCCCTATATAGGACTTTAAAATTCTAAAAATTGAAAAAGTTTGTTGTTTTGATTTTCAAATTTATTGTTAATGCCATTGCATGTAAATGGTGAGAAAAACATAATATTTGAATATGTTAATTGAATAAAAATACAGGTAATGGATTGAATTGTATAAAATACACTTTAATGGATGAATATTATAAATAACCATCTGAAGTATCAATGCTTGGCCAAGCATATCTATTTAGAGGGAAGTGGGAAAACTTTTTGTTAGAGTCCATTTGATTTGCTTTTTCTTAAGTAATATGTTTGTAGACTAAAATTATATAAATCATTTCAAATTGCATTGTGGCAAAGGAGACAATTAAAAAAATTACAAAATTTAAATTCAATTGATTATTAACATTGCATTTATCCCTATATAGGACTTTAAAATTCTAAAAATTGAAAAAGTTTGTTCTTTTGATTTTTAAATTTATTGTTAATGCCATTTCATTTAAATGGTGAGAAAAATATAATATTTGAATATATGAATTCAACAAAAATGCAAGTAATGGATTTAATTGTATAAAATACTTTTGAGTGGACGAATATTATAAATCACAATCCTAAGTTTCAATATTCGGTCAAGCATGTTGCCCTTGAGGAGAGTAAGGAAACTTCTTATTAGAGTTTGTTGCGTTTGCTTTTTCTTGAGTAATATGTTTCTAGACTAAAATTATATAAATTATTTCAAATTGCATTCTGGAAAAGGAGACAATAAAAAAAATTACAAAATTTATATTCAACTTTTTATTAACAATGCATTTATCCCTATAGGATTTTAAAATTCTAAAAATTGAAAAAGTGCAATGTTTTGATTTTTAAATTTATTGTTAATACCATTGGATTTGAGTGGTGGGAAAAATATAATATTTGAATATGTTAATTGAATAAAAATACAGGTAGTGGATTGAATTGTATAAAATACACTTTAATAGATGAGCATTATAAATAACAATATGAAGTATCAATGCTTGGCCAAGCATATCTATCTAGAGGGAAGTGGGAAAACTTCTTGTTAGAGTTCATCACATTTGTTTTTTCTTAAGTAATATGTTTGTAGACTAAAATTATATAAATCATTTCAAATTGCATTGTGGCAAAGGAGACAATTAGAAAAATTACAAAATTTAAATTCAATTGATTATTAACAATGCATTTATCCTTATATAGGACTTTAAAATTCTAAAAATTGAAAAAGTGTGATGTTTTGATTTTTAAATTTATTGTTAATGTCATTGCATTTGAATGGTGAGAAAAACATAATATTTGAATATTTTAATTGAACAAAAATACAAGTAATGGACTCAATTGTATAAAATACACTTTAGTGGATGAATATTATATATAGCAATCCCAAGTTTCAATGTTGAGTCAAACATATTGCTCATGAGGGGAATGAGGAAACTTTTTATTAGAGTTTATTGCATTTGATTTTTCTTCAGTACTACATTCTTAAACTAAAATTATATATGTCATTTCAAACTTTATTGTCACAAAAGAGACAATCAAAAAAAATTACAAAAGTTACATTCAGTTGATTATTAACAATGCATTTATCGCTATAAGACTTTAAAATTCTAAAAATTGAAAAATTTCAATGTTTTGATTTTTACATTTATTGTAAATGCTGTTACATTTGAATGGTTAGAAAAACATCATATTTGAGTATGATAATTGAATTAAAATATAGGTAATGGACTTAATTGTAAAAAATATACTTTAGTGGTTAAATATTATAAATAGAAATCCCAAGTTTCAATGTTGGGTTAAGCATATATCTCAAGAGGGTAGTGGTAAATCTTCATATTAGAGTCCATTGTTGTTGATTTTTCTTAAGTAATATGTTTGTAGACAATTAAAGCATATTGCTCTTGAGGGGAGTGGGGAAACATCTTATTAGAGTCTATTACATTAGCTTTTTCTTAAGTAATATGTTTGTAGACTAAAATTATAGAAATCATTTCAAATAGCATTGTCGCAAAGGAGACAACTAATAAACTTACAAATCTTAAATTCAACTGACTATTAACAATGCATTTATCCTTATAACAGTTTAAAATTCTCAAAATTGAAAATATCCAATGTTTTGATTTTAAAAATTATTGTTAATGTCATTTCATTTGAATGGTGAGGAAAACATAATATTTGAATATGTTCATTGAACAAAAATACAAGTAATGGACTTAATTGTATAAAACACACTTTAGTAGATGAATATTATAAATATCAATCTTAAGTTTCAATGTTGGGTTAAGCGTATTGCTCTTGAGGGGAGTGGGGAAACTTTTTATTAGAGTCCATTGCATTTGCTTTTTCTTAAGTAATATATTTGTAGACTAAAATTATAGAAATCATTACATATAACATTGTCGTAAAAGAGACAATTAAGAAAATTATAAAATTTAAATTCAACTAATTGTTAATAATGCATTTATCCCTTTAAGACATTTAAATTCTAAATGTTGGAAAAATGCAATGTTTTGATTTTTAAATTCATTGTTAATACCATTTCATTTGAATGTTGAGAAAAACATAATATTTGAATATATTAATTTAACAAAAATGCAAGTAATAGACTCAATTGTATAAAATACACTTTAATAATAGATGAATATTATAAATAACAATCCCAAGCTTCAATGTTGGATGAAGCGTATTGCTCTTGAGGGGAAAGGGGAATCTTCTTATTAGAGTGCATTCCATTTGATTTTTCTTAAGTAATATATTTGGAGACTAAAATGATATAAATCATTTCAAATTGTATTGTGGGAAAGGAGAGAATTAAAAAATGCACAAAATTTAAATTCAACTGATAATTAATAATGGATTTTCCTTTATAAGACTTTCAAAGTTCTAAAAGTTGGAAAATGTAATGTTTTGCTTTATAAATTTATTATTAATGTCATTGCATTTTGAATACTATAAATAGCAATCCCAAATTTTAACGTTGGGTCAAGCGTATTACTCTTAAGGGGAATGGGGAAACTTCTTATTCAAGTCCATTGCATTTGATTTTTCTTAAGTAATATATTTGTAGACTAAAATTATATAAATCATTTCAAATAGCATTGTGGCAAAGGAAAAAATTAAAAAAAAATACAAAATTTAAATTCAACTGATTATTAACAATACATTTATCCCTATAAGACTTTAAAATTCTAAAAGATGAAAAAATGCAAAATTTTGATTTTTAAATTTATTATTAATGTCATTGTATTTTGAATGATGAGAAAAACATAATATTTGAATATTATGAATAGCAATCCCAAGCTTTAATGTTGGGTCAAGCATATTGTTCTTGAGGGGAGTGGGGAAATTTCTTATTAGAGTCAACTGCATTTGTTTTTTCTTAAGTAATATATTTTTAGACTAAAATTATATAAATCATTTCAAATAGTATTATCACAAAGGAGACAATTAAAAAAATTACAAAAGTTAAATTCAATTGATTATTAACAATGCATTTATCCCTATAGTACTTTAGAATTCTAAAAATGGAAAAAGTGCAATGTTTAGATTTTTAAATTTATTGCTAAAGTCATTGCATTTGAATGGTGAGTAAAACATAATATTTGAATATGTTAATTGAACAAAAATAGAAGTAATGGACTCAATTGTGTAAAATACAATTTTGTGGATAACTATTATAAATAGCAATCCCAAACTTTAATGTTAGGTCAAGCATATTGCTGTCGAGGAGAGTGGGGAAACTTCTTATTAGAGTCCATTGCATTTGCTTTTTCCTAAGTAATATATTTGTTGACTAAAATTATATAAATCATTTCAAATTGCATTGTGGCAAAGGAGACAATTAAAAAAACTACAAAATTTAAATTCAACTTATTATTAACAATGCATTTATTCCTATAGGACTTAAAATTTCTAAAAATTGAAAAAGTGCAATGTTTTGATATTTAAATTTATTGTTAATTCCATTGCATATGAATGGTGAGAAAAAAATAATATTTGAATATGTTAACTAAACAAAAATACAAGCAATGTACTCAATACTACAAAAAACATTTTAGTGGATAAATATTATAAATAGCAATCCCAAGTTTCAATGTTGTGTAAAGCATATTGCTGTTAAGGGTTGTGGGGAAACTTCTTGTTAGAGTCCATTGCATTTTCTTTTTCTTAAGTAATATGTTTGTAGACTAAAATTATATTAATTATTTCAAATAGAATTGTCGCAAAGGAGACAACTAAAAAACTTACAAATTTTAAATTCAACTAACTATTAACAATGCATTTATCCCTAAAATTCTCAAAATTGAAAATATGCAATGTTTTGATTTTTAAATTTATTGTTAATGCCATTGCATTTGAACGGTGAAAGAAATATAATATTTGAATATGTTAATTGAACAAAAATACAAGTAATGGACTTGATTGTATAAAATATACTTCAGTGGATGAATATTATAAATATCAATCTTAAGCTTCAATGTTGAGTCAATTGTATCGCTCTTGAGGGGAGTGGGGAAATTTCTTATTAGAGTCCATTGCATTAGGTTTCTCTTAAGTAATCTACTTGTAGACTAAAATTATAGAAATCATTTCATATAGCTTTGTCGTAAAGCAGACCATAAAGAAAATTACAAAATTTAAATTCATCTAATAGTTAACAATGCATTTATCCCTTTAAGACATAATATTTGAATATACTTCAATGTTATGTCAAGTGTATTGCTTTTGAGGGGAGTGAGAAAACTTCTTATTAGAGTGCATTGCATTTGCTTTTTCTTCAGTAATATATTTGTAGACTAAAATTATATAAATCATTTCAAATTGCCTTATGGCAAAGGAGAGAATTAAAAAAAGTACAAAATTTAAATTCAACTAATCATTAATAATGCATTTATCCCTATAAGACTTTAGAATTCTAAAAATTGGAAAAGTGCAATGTTTAGATGTTTAAATTTATTGCTAATGTCATTGCATTTGAATGGTGAGAAAAACATAATATTTGAATATGTTAATTGAACAAAAATACAAGTAATGGACTTAATTGTGTAAAATACACTTTTGTCAATAAATATTATAAATATCAATCCCAAGTTTTAATGTTGGCTCAAGCATCTTGCTCTTAAGGGGAGTGGGGAAACTTTTTATTAGAGTCCATTGTATTAGCTTTTTCTTAAGTAATATGTCTGTAGGCTAAAAATATATAAATCATTTCATATAGTATTGTAGCAAAGGAGACAATGAAGAAAATTACAAAATTTAAATTCAGTAGATTATTAACAATGCATTTATCCTTATCAAAACATGCAATGTTTTGATTTTATAATTTATTGTTAATGCTAGTGCATTTTGAATGGTGAGAAAATCATAATATTTGAATATGTTAATTGAACAAAAATTCAAGTAATGGACTCAATTGTGTAAAATACACTTTAGTCGATAAATATTATAAATATCAATCTCAAGCTTTAATGTTGGGGCAAGCATATTGCTTTTGAGGGGAGTGGGGAAATATCTTATTAGAGTCCATTGCATTAGTTTTTTCTTAAGTAATATGTTTATAGACTAAAATTATAGAAATCATTTCATATAGCATTACCGCAAAGGAGTCAACTATGAAAATTACAAAATTTAAATTCAACTGATTATTAACCATGCATTAATCCCTTTAAAACATTAAAATTCTAAAAGTTGAAAAAATGCAACGTTTTGATTTTGAAATTT
The DNA here is from genome assembly GCA_020883675.1 of Bruguiera gymnorhiza. Lineage (NCBI taxonomy): Eukaryota > Viridiplantae > Streptophyta > Magnoliopsida > Malpighiales > Rhizophoraceae > Bruguiera > Bruguiera gymnorhiza. Next base: position 10,740 of record JAIRCJ010000258.1, read on the forward strand.
ATTGCTAATGCTATTTCATTTGAACGGTGAGAAAAACATAATATTTGAATATGTTAATTGAACAAAAATAGAAGTAATGGACTCAATTGTGTAAAATACACTTTTGTAGATGAATATTATAAATAGCAATCCCGAACTTTAATGTTAGGTCAAGCGTATTGCTCTCGAGGGGAGTGGGGAAACTTCTTATTAGAGTCCATTGCATTTGTTTTTTCTTCAATAATATATTTGTAGATTAAAATTATGCAAATCATTTCAAATTGCATTGTGGCAAAGGAGAGAATTAAAAAAAGTACAAAATTTAAATTCAACTCATTACTAACAATGCATTTATCCCTATTAGACTTTAAAATACTAAAAGTTGATAAAATGCAATGTTTTAATTTTTAAATTTATTGTTACTGTTAGTGCATTTTGAATGGTGAGAAAAACATAATATTTGAATATGTTAATTGAATAAAAATACATGTAATGTACTGAATTGTATAAAATACATTTTAGTTGATGAATATTATAAATAGCAATCCCGAGCTTTAATGTTGGGTCAAGCATATTGCTTTTGAGGGTAGTGGGGAGACTTCTTATCAAAGTCCATAGTATTAGCTTTTTCTTAAATAATATGTATGTGGACTAAAAATATATAAATCATTTCATATAGTATTTTAGCAAAGGAGACAACTAAGAAAATTACAAAATTTAAATTCAATAGATTATTAATAATGCATTTATCCCTATCAAAATTTAAAATTCTAAAAGTTGAAAAAAAACAATGTTTTGAATTTTAAATTTATTGTTAATACTAGTGCATTTTGAATAGTGAGAAAAAATAATATTTGAATATGTTTATCAAACAAAAATTCAAGTAATGGATTCAATTGTATAAAATACACATTTGTAGATGAATATTATAAATAGCAATCCCACGCTTCAATGTTGGGTCAAGCGTATTGCTCTTGAGGGGAGTGGGGAAACTTCTTATTAGAGTCCATTACATTTGCTTTTTCTTCAGTAATATATTTGTAGAGTAAAATTATATAAATCATTTCAAATTGCATTGGGACAAGGAAGAGAATTAAAAAAGGTACAAAATTTTAATTCAACTAATTATTACAATGCATTTATCCCTATCAAACTTTAAAATAAAAAAAGTTGAAAAGATGCAATGTTTTGATTTTTAAATTTATTGTTAGTTCTAGTGCATTTTGAATGGTGAGAAAAACATAATATTTGAATATGTTAATTGAAGAAAAATACAAGTAATTGACTCAATTGCAAAAAATACACTTTTGTAGATGAATATTATAAATACCAATCTTAGGCATTAAAGTTGGATCAAACATATTGCTCTTGTGGAGAGTAGGAAAACTTCTTATTAAAGTCCATTGTATTAACTTTTTCTTAAGTAATATGTCTGTTGGTTAAAAATATATAAATCATTTCTTATAGTATTGTAGTAAAGGAGACAATTAAAAAAATTACAAAATTTAAATTTAGTAGATTATCAACAATGCATTTATCCTTATTAGACCTTAAAATTCTAAAGTTGAAAAAATGAAATGTTTTAATTTTTAAATTTATTGTTAATGCTAGTGCATTTTGAATGGTGAGAAAAATATAATATTTGAATTTGTTTATTGAACAAAAATTCAAGTAATGGACTCAATTGTATAAAATACACATTTGTAGATGAATATTATAAATAGCAATCCCACGCTTCAATGTTGGGTCAAGCGTATTGCTCTTGAGGGGAGTGGGCAAACTTCTTATTAGAGTCCATTGCATTAGCTTTTTCTTAAGTAATATGGTATTAGAAAAATTATATAAATCATTTCATATAGCATTGCCGCAAAGGAGACAATTATGAAAATTACAAAATTTAAATTCAATTGATTGTTACAAAATTTAAATTCAATTTATTGTTACAAAATTTAAATTCAATTAATTGTTAACAATGCATTTATACCTTTAAGACAGTAAAATTCTAAAAGTTGAAAAAATACAAAGTTTTGATTTTGAAATTTATTATTAATGCCATTTCATATAAACGGTGAGAAAAATATAATATTTGAATATGTTAATTAATAGACTCAATTGTATAAAATACACTTTTGTAGATGAATACTATAAAAACAATCTTAAGCTTTAATGTTGGGTCAAGCGTAGTACTCACGAGGGGAGTGTGGAAACTTCTTATTAAAGTCCATTGCATTTGATTTTTCTTAAGTAATATATTTGTTGACTAAAATTATATAACTCATTTTAAATAGCATTGTAGCAAAGGAGAGAATTAAAAAAAGTACGAAATTTAAATTCAACTGATTATTAACAATCCATTTACCCCTACAAGACTTTAAAATTCTAAAAGTTGAAAAAATGCAATGTTTTTATTTTTAAATTTATTGTTAATGTCATTTCATTTCGAATGATCAGAAAAACATCATATTTGAATATGTTAAGTGAACAAAAATACAAGTAATGGACTCAATTATATAAAATACACTTCAGTGGATGAATCTTATGAATAGCAATCCCAACCTTTGATGTTGAGTCAAGCATATTGCTCTTGAGGGGGAGTGGGGAAACTTCTTATTAAAGTCCATTGCATTAGCTTTTTCATAAGTAATATGTTTGTAGACTAAAATTATATAAATCATTTCATATAACATTGTCGCAAACAAGACAATTAAAAAAATTACGAAAGTTAAATTCAACTGATTATTAAGAATGCATTTATCCCTATAGAACTTTAAAATTCTAAAAATTGGAAAAGTGCAATGTTTAGATGTTTAAATTTATTTCTAATGCCATTGCATTTGAATGGTGAGAAAAACATAACATTTAAATATGTTAATTGAACAAAAATACAAGTAATGGACTCAATTGTATAAAATACACTTTATTGGATGAATCTTATAAATAGCAATCCCAAACTTTAATGCTAGGTCAAGCATATTGCCCTTGAGGGGAGTGGGGAAACTTCTTATTAAAGTCCATTGCATTAGCTTTTTCTCCAAAAATATGGTTGTAGACTAAAATTATAGAAATCATTTCATATACCATTGTCACAAAGGAGACAATTAAGAAAATTACAAAATTTAGATTCAACTGATTGTTAACAATGCATTTATACCTTTAAGACATAAAAATTGTAAAAGTTGAAAAAATAGAAAGTTTTGATTTTGAAATTTATTGTTAATGCCATTTCATTTGAATGGTGAGAAGAATATAATATTTGAATAAGTTAATTGAACAAAAATGCATGTAATGGACTCAATTGTGTAAATTACACTTTTGTAGATGAATATTATAAATAACAATCCCACGCTTCAATGTTGGGTCAAGCGTATTGCTCTTGAGGGGAGTGGGGAAACTTCTTATTAGAATCCGTTGCATTTGCTTTTTCTTCAGCAATATATTTGTAGACTAAAATTATGTAAATCATTTAGCACTATGGTAAAGGGGAGAATTAAAAAAAAAGTACAAATTTAAATTCAATTGATTATTAACAATGTGTTTATCCCTATAAGACTTTAAATTTCTGAAAGTTGAAAAAATGTAATGTTTTGATTTTTAACTTTATTGTTAATGCTAGTGAATTTTTAATGGTGAGAAAAACATAATATTTGAATATGTTAATTGAACAAAAATACATGTAATAGACTCAATTGTATAAAATACACTTTAGTGGATGAATATTATAAATACCAATCCCAAGCATTAAAGTTGGGTCAAGCATATTGCTCTTAAGGGGAGTAGGAAAACTTCTTATTAGAGTCCATTGTATTAGTTTTTTCTTAAGTAATATGTATGTAGACTAAAATATACAAATCATTTCATATAGTATTATAACAAAGGCGACAATTAAGAAAATTACAAAATTATATTCAGTAGATTATTAACAATGCATTTATCCTTATCAGACTTTAAAATTCTAAAAGTCGAAAAAATGCAATGTTTTGAATTTTAAATTTATTATTAATGCTAGTGCAAATTGAATGGTGAGAAAAACAGAATATCTGAATATGTTAATTGGACAAAAAAACAAGTAATGAACTCAATTGTAGAAAATACACTCAAGTAGACGAATATTATAAATAGCAATCCCAAACTTTAATGTAAGGTCAAGCATATTGCTCTTGAGGGGAGTAGGAATACTTCTTATTAGAGTCCATTGTATTAGCTTTTTCTTAAGTAATATGTCTATAGACTAAAAATATATAAATCATTTCATATAGTATTTTAGCAAAGGAGGCAATTAAGAAAATTACAAAATTTCAATTCAGTTGATTATTAATAACGCATTTATCCCTATTAGACTTTAAAATTCTAAAAGTTGAAAAAATGCAATGTATTGATTTTTAAATTTATTGTTAATGCTAGTGCATTTTGAATGGTGAGAAAAACATAATATTTGAATATGTCAATTGAACAAAAATACAAGTAATGGACTCAATTGTATAAAATACACTTTAGTGGAAAAATATTATAAATAGCAATCCCAAGCTTCAATGTTGGGTCAATCGTATTGCTCATGAGGGGAGTGGGGAAACTTCTTATTAGAGTCCACTGCATTCGGTTTTGCTTAAGTAATATGTCTATAGACTAAAAATATATAAATCATTTTATATAGTATTGTAGCAAAGGAGACAATTAAGAAAATTACAAATATTAAATTCAGTAAATTATTGACAATGCATTTATCCCTATTAGAATTTAAAATTCTAAAAGTTGAAAAAATGGAATGTTTTGATTTTTAAATTTACTGTTAATGCCATTTCATTTGAACGATGAGAAAAATATAATATTTGAATATGTTAATTTAACAAAAATGCAAGCAATGGACTAAATTGCATAAAATACACTTTAGTAGATGAATATTATAAACAGCAATCCCAAGCTTCATTGTTAGGTCAAGTGTATTGCTCTTATGGGGAGTGGAGAAACTTCTTATTAAAGTCCATTGCATTTGCTTTTTCCTCAGTAATATATTTGTTGAATAAAATTATATAAATAATTCCATATAGCATTGTCGCAAAGGAGACAATTAAAAAAATTACAAAAGTTAAATTGAACTGATTGTAAATAATGCATTTATTCCTTTAAGACATTAAAATTCTAGAAGTAGGAAAAATGCAATGTTTTGATTTTTTAATTTATTGTTAATGTGATTTCATTTGAATGGTGAGAAGAACATAATATTTCAATAGGTTAATTGAACAAAAACACAAGTAATGGACTCAATTGTGTAAAATAAACTTTTGTGGATGAATATTATAAATAGCAATCCCAAGCTCTAATGTTGGGTCAAGCATATTGCTCTTGAGGGGAGTGGGGAAGTTTCTTATTACAGTCCATTGTATTAGATTTTTATTAAGTAATATGTCTGTCGACTAAAAATATATAAATCATTTCATATAGTATTGTAGAAAAGGAGAAAATTAAGAAAATTACAAAATTTAAACTCAGTAGATTATTAACAATGCATAACCCTATCAAACTTTAAAATTCTAAAAATTGAAAAAATGCAATGTTTTGATTTTTAAATTTATTGTTAGTGCTAGTGCATTTTGAATGGTGAGAAAAACATAATATTTGAATATGTTAATTGAACAAAAATACAAGCAATGGACTCAATTGTATAAAATACACTTTAGTGGATGAATGTTATAAATACCAATCCCGAGCATTAATGTTGGGTCAAGCATATTGCTCTTAAGGGGAGTGGGGAAACCTCTTATTCGAATCCATTGCATTAGCTTTTTCATAAGAATATGTTTGTAGACTAAAATTATAGAAATCATTTCATATAACATTGTCGCAAAGGAGAAAATTAAGGAAATTACAAAATTTAGATTCAATTGATTGTTAACAATGCATTTATCCCTTTAACACATTAAAATTCTAAAAGTTGAAAAAATGCAATGTTTTGATTTTGAAATTTATTATTAATGCCATTTCATTTGAACGGTGAGAAAAACATAATATTTGAATATGTTAGTTGAACAAAAATACAAGTAATGGACTCAATTGTGTAAAATACACTTTTGTGGATGAATAGTATAAATAACAGTCCCTAGCTTTAATGTTGGTTCAAGCATATTGCTCTTGAGGGGAGTGGGGAAACTTCTTATTAAAATCTATTGCATTAGTCTTTTCTTAAGTAATATGTTTGCAGACTAAAATTATAGAAATCATTTCATATAACATTGTCGTAAAGGGGACAATTGAGAAAATTAAAAAATTTAGATTCAAGTGATTGTTAACAATGCATTTATCCCCTTAACACATTAAAATTCTAAAAGTTGAAAAAATGCAATGTTTTGATTTTGAAATTTATTGTTAATGTCGTTTCATTTTGAACAGTGAGGAAAACATAATCTTTGAAAATGTTAATTTAACAAAAATGCAAGTAATGGACTAAATTGTATAAAATACATTTTTGTAGATAAATATTATAAATAACAATCTGAAACATCAATGTTAGGTCAAGCGTATTGCTCTTTAGAGGAGTGGGGAAACATCGTATTAGAGTTCCTTGCATTTGCTTTTTCCTCAATAATATATTTGTAGACTAAAATTATATAAATCAATTCAAATTGCATTGTGGCAAAGGAGAGAATTAAAAAAAGTATAAATTTTAAATTCAAATAATTATTAACAATTAATTTATCCCTATCAGAGTTTAAAATACTAAATGTTGAAAAAATGCCATATTTTGACTTTTAAATTTATTGTTAGTGCTAGTGCATTTTGAATAGTGAGAAAAACATAATATTTGAATATGTTAATTGAACAAAAATATAAGTAATGGACTCAATTGTATAAAATACACTTTAGTGGAAGAATATTATAAATAATAATCCCAAACTTTAATCTTGGGTCAAGCATATTACTCTTGAGGGGAGTTGGAAAACTTCTTATTAGAGTCCATTGCATTAGTTTTTTCTTAAGTAATATGTTTGTAGACCAAAATTATAAAAATCATTTCATATAGCATTGCCGCGAAGGAGATAAATGAGAAAATTACAAAATTTAGAGTCAAGTGATTGTTAATAATGCATTTATCCCTTTAACAATTAAAATTCTAAAAGTTGAAAAAATGCAATATTTTGATTTTGAAATTTATTGTTAATGCTAGTGCAATTTGAATGGTGAGAAAAACAGAATATCTAAATATGTTAATTGGACAAAAAAACAAGTAATGGACTCAATTGTGTAAAATACACTTAAGTGGATGAATATTACAAATAGCAGTCCTTAACTTTAATGTTGGGTCAAGCATATTTGTCTTGAGGGGATTGGGGAAACTTGTTATTAGAGTCCATTGTATTAGCTTTTTCTTAAGTAATATGTTTGCAAACTAAAATTATAGAAATCATTTCATATAGCATTGCCGCAAAGGGGACAATTGAGAAAATTACAAAATTTAGATTCAAGTGATTGTTAACAATGCATTTATCCCCTTAACACATTAAAATTCTAAAAGTTGAAAAAATGCAATGTTTTGATTTTGAAATTTATTGTTAATGTCGTTTCATTTGAACAGTAAGAAAAACATAATATTTAAATATGTTAATTTAACAAAAATGCAAGTAATGGACTCAATTGTATAAAATACATTTTTGTAGATAAATATTATAAATAGCAATCCCAAACTTCAATGTTGGGTCAAGCATATTGCTCTTAAGGGGAGTAGGGAAACATTTTATTAGAGTTCATTGCATTTGCTTTTTCTTCAATAATATATTTGTAGACTAAAATTATATAAATCAATTCAAATTACATTGCGGCAAAGGAGAGAATGAAAAAAAGTACAAATTTTAAATTCAACTAATTATTAACAATGCATTTATCCCTATCAGAGTTTAAAATACTAAATGTTGAAAAAATGCCATGTTTTGACTTTTAAATTTATTGTTAGTGCTAGTGCATTTTGAATGGTGAGAAAAACATAATATTTAAATATGTTAATTGAACAAAAATACAAGTAATGGACTCAATTGTGTAAAATACACTTTTGTAGATGAATATTATAAATAGCAATCCCTAGCTTTAATGTTGGGTCAAGCATATTGGTCTTGAGGGGATTGGGGAAACTTGTTATTAGAGTCCATTGTATTAGCTTTTTCTTAAGTAATATGTTTGCAAACTAAAATTATAGAAATCATTTCATATAGCATTGCCGCAAAGGGGACAATTGAGAAAATTACAAAATTTAGATTCAAGTGATTGTTAACAATGCATTTATCCCCTTAACACATTAAAATTCTAAAAGTTGAAAAAATCCAATATTTTGATTTTGAAATTTATTGTTAATGTCGTTTCATTTGAACGATGAGAAAAACATCATATTTAAAGATGTTAATTTAACAAAAATGCAAGTAATGGACTCAATTGTATGAATACATTTTTGTAGATAAATATTATAAATAGCAATCCCAAATTTCAATGTTGGGTCAGGCATATTGCTTTTATAAGGAGTGGAGAAACTTCTTATTAGAATCCATTGCATTTGCTTCTTCCACAGTAATATATTTGTAGACTAAAATTATAAAAATCATTTCATATAGCTTTGTCGCAAAGGAGACAATTAAAAAAATTACAAAAGTTAAATTCAACTAATTGTTAACAATGCATTTATTCCCTTAAGGCATTAAAATTCTAAAAGTTCAAAAAATGTAATGTTTTGATTTTTAAATTTATTGTTAATGCCATTTCATTTGAATGGTGAGAAGAACATAATATTTGAATATGTTAATTGAACAAAAATACAAGTCATAGACTCAATTGTGTAAAATGCACTTTTGTGGATGAATATTATAAATAGCAATTTTAAGCTTTAATGTTAGGTCAAACATATTACTCTTGAGGGGAGTAAGAAAGCTTCTTATTAGAATCCATTGTATTAGCTTTTTATTAAGTAACATGTCTGTTGGCTAAAAATATATAAATCATTTCATATAGTATTGTAGCAAAGGAGATAATTAAAAAAATTACAAATTTTAAATTTAGTAGATTATTAACAATGCATAACCCTATCAAACTTTAAAATTCTAAAAGTTGAAAAGATGCAATGTTTTGATTTTTAAATTTATTATTAATGTTAGTGCATTTTGAATGGTGAGAAAAACATAATATTTAAATATGCTAATTGAACAAAAATACATGAAATCGACCCAATTGTATAAAATACACTTTAGTGGATGAATATTATAAATAGCAATCCCAAGCATTAAAGTTAGGTCAAGCATATTGCTCTTGAAAGGAGTGGGGAAACTTCTTATTAGGGTCTATTGTATTAGTTTTTTCTTAAGTAATATGTCTATAGACTAAAAATATATAAATCATTTCATATAGTATTGTAGCAAAGGAGACAATTAAGAAAATTACAAAATTTAAATTCAGTAGATTATTAACAATGCATTTATCCTTATCAGACTTTAAAATTCTAAAAGTTGCAAAAATGCAATATTTTGATTTTTAAATTTATTGTGAAGCTAGTGCAATTTGGATGGTGAGAAAAACAAAATATCTGAATATGTTAATTGGACAAAAAAACAAGTAATGGACTCAATTGTATAAAATACATTCTAGTGGATGAATATTTTATATAGCAATCCTAAGCTTTAATGTGGGTTCAAGCATATTGCACTTGAGGGGAGTGGTGATACTTCTTATTAGAATCCATTGTATTAACTTTTTCTTAAGTAATATCTTAGTAGACAAGTATATTTAAATTGTATAAAATAAGCTTTAGTGGACAAATATTATAAAGAGCAATGCCAAGCTTTAATGTTGGGTCAAGCATATTGCTCTTAAGTGGAGTGGGGAATCTTCTTATTAGAGTCCATTGTATTAGTTTTTTTCTCAAGTAATATGTTTGTAGACTAAAATGATAGAAATAATTTCATATAGCATTGTCGCCAAGTAGACAATTAAGAAAATTACAAAATTTAAATTTAACTGATTGTTAACAATGTATTTATCCCTTTAAGACAATAAAATTGTAAAAGTTGAAAAAATGCAATGTTTTGATTTTTAAATATATTGTTAATGTCATTTCATTTGAACGGTGAGAAAAACATAATATTTGAATATATTAATTGAATAAAAATACAAGTAATGGACTCAATTGTATAAAATACACTTTAGTAGATGAATATTATAAATAGCAATCCCAAGTTTCAATGTTGGGTCAAGTGTATTGCTCTTAAGGGGAGTGGGGAAATTTCTTATTAGAGTCCATTGCATTTGCTTTTTCCTTGGTAATATATTTGTAGACTAAAATTACATAAATCATTTCAAATAGTATTGTGGCAAAGGAGAGAATTAAAAAAAGTACAAAATTTAAATTCAACTGATTATTAACGATGCATTTACCCTTATAAGACTTTAAAATTCTAAAAGTTGAAAAAATGAAATGTTTTGATCTTTAAATTTATTGTTAATGTCATTGCTTTTTGAATGGTGAAAAAAATATAATATTTAAATATGTTAATTAAACAAAAATACAAATAATGGACTCAAATGTGTAAAATATCCTTTAGTGGACAAATATTATAAATAGTAATCCCAAGTTTTATTGTTGGGTCAAACATATTACTTTTGGGGGGAGTGGGGAAACTTCTTATTAGAGTCCATTGCATTTGCTCTTTTTTTTTTTAAGTAATATTTTATTAGACTAAAATTATATAAATATTTCAAATAGCATTGTCTCAAAGGAGACAATTAAAAAAATCACAAAAGTTAAATTCAATTGATTTTTAACAATGCATTTATCCCTATAGAACTTTATAATTCTAAAAATTGTAAAAGTGCAATGCTTAAATTTATAAATTTATTGCTAATGGGATTGCATATGAATGGTGAGAAAAACATAATATTTGAATATGTTAATTGAACAAAAATACAAGTAATGAATTCAATTGTGTAAAATAGACTTTTGTGGATGAATATTATAAATAACAATCCCAAACCTTAATGTTGGGTCAGGCATATTGCTTTTGAGGGGGGTGGGAGAACGTCTTATTAGAGTCTGTTCCCTTAGCTTTTCTTATGTAATATGTTTCTAAACTAAAATTATATAAATCCTTTCATATAGCTTTGTCGCAATGGAGACAATTAAAAAAAATTACAAAAGTTAAATTCAACTGATTATTAATAATGCATTTTTCCCTATAAGACTTTAAAATTCTAAAAGTTGAAAAAATGCAATGTTTTGATTTTTAAATTTATTGTTAATGCCATTGCATTTTGAATGGTGAGAAAAATATAATATTTGAATATGTTAATTGAATAAAAATACAAGTAATGGACTCAATTGTATAAAATACACTTTAGTGGATGAATATTATAAATAGCAATCGCAAGCTTTCATGTTAGGTCAAGCATATTGCTCTTGAGGGGAGTAGGGAAACTTCTTATTAGAGTTTATTGCATTAGCTTTTTCTAAAGTAATATGTTTGTAGACTAAAATTATATAAATCATTTCATATTGCATTGTCGGAAGGGAGACAATTAAGAAAGTTACAAAATTTAAATTCAATTAATTGTTAACAATGCGTTTATCCCTTTAAGACATTAAAATTCAAAAAGTTGGAAAAATGCAATGTTTTGATCTTTAAATTTACTGTTAATAACTGATTGTAATTCATTTCATATACCATTGTTGTAAAGGAGAAAATTTAGAAAATTACAAAATTTAAATTCATCAGATTGTTGACAATGCATTTATCCCTATCATACTTTAAAATTCATAAAGTTGAAAAAAATGCAATGTTTTGATTCTTAAATTTATTGTTAATGCTAGTGCATTTTAAATGGTGAGAAAAACATAATATTTGAATATGTTAATTAAAGAAAAATACAAGTAATGAACTAAATTGTAAAAAATACACTTTAGTAGATGAATATTATAAATTGCAATCCCAAGTTTCAATAATGGGTTAAACGCATTGCTCTTAAGGGGAGTGGGGAAATTTCTTATTAGAGTCTATTGCTTTTGTTTTTTCCTCAGTAATATATTTGTAGTCTAAAATTACATAAATCATTTCAAATTGCACTGTGGAAAAGGATAGACTTAAAAAGGTACAAAATCTAAATTTAACTAATTATTAACAATGCATTTACCCCCATAAGACTTTAAAATTCTAAAAGTTGAAAAAATGCAATGTTTTGATCTTTAAATTTATTGTTAATTTCATTGCATTTTGAATGGTGAGAAAAACATAATATTTGAATATTTTAATTGAAGAAAAATACAAGTAATGGACTCAATTGTATAAAATACACTTTAGTGGATGAATATTATAAATTGCAATCCTAAGCTTTAATGTGGGGTCAAGCATATTGCTCTTAAGGGGAGCAGGGAAACTTCTTATTAGAGTCTATTGCATTAGCTTTTTCTTCACTAATATGTTTGTAGACTAAAATTATATAAATCATTACATATAACATTGTCGCAAAGGTGAGAATTAAGAAAATTACAAAAGTTAAAAAAAAATGCAATGTTTTGATTCTTAAATTTATTGCTAATGTCATTGCATTTTGAAAGGTGAGAAAAACATAATATTTGAATATGTTAATTGAACAAATATACAAGTAATGGACTCAATTGTATAAAATACACTTTAGCGGATGAATATTATAAATAGCACTCGCAAGTTTTAATGTTGGATTAAGCATATTGCTCTTGAAGGGAGTGGGGAAACTTCTTGTTAGAGTTCATTGCATTAACTTTCTCATAGGCAATATGTTTGTAGACTAAAATTATTTAAATCATTTCACATAGCATTGACACAAAGCAGACAATAAGGAAAATTACAAAATTTAAATTCAACTGATTGTTAACAATACATTTATCCCTTTAAGACATTAAAATTCTAAAAGTTGAAAAAATGCAATGTTTTGATTTTTAAATTTATTATTAATGTCAATGCATTTTGAAGGGTGAGAAAAACATAATATTTGAATATGTTAATTGAACAAAAATACAAGTAATGGATTCAATTGTATAAAATACACTTTTTTGAATAAATATTATAAATAGCAATCCCAAACTTTAATGTTAGGTCAAGTATATTGCTCCTGAGGGGAGTGGGGAAACTTCTTATTAAAGTCCATTGCATTAGCTTTTTCTGAAGTAATATGTTTCTAGACTAAAATTATACAAATCATTGCATATAGCACTGTTGCAAAGGAGAAAAGTAAGAAAATTATAAAATTTAAATTCAGTAGATTATGGACAATGCATTTATCCCTATTAGGCTTTAAAATTCTAAAAGTTGAAAAAAATGCAATGTTTTGATTTTTCAATTTATTGTTAATACTAGTGCATTTTTAATGGGGAAAACAACATAATATTTGAATATGTTAATTGAATAAAAATGCATGTAATGGACTCAATTGTATAAAATACACTTTAGTAGATGAATATTATAAATAGCAATGTCAAGCTTCAATGTTAGGTCAAGCATATTGCTCTTTAGGGGAGTGGGAAAACTTCTTATTAAAGTCCATTGCATTTGCTTTTTCTTAAGTAATATGGTTGTAGACTAAAATTATATAAATCATTTCATATAGTATTGTTGCAAAGGAGACAATTAAGAAAATAACAAAATTTAAATTCAGTAGATTATTGGCAAATGCATTTATCCCTATTAGACTATAAAATTCTAAAAGATGAAAAAATGCAATGTTTTGATTTTTAAATTTATTGTTAATGCTAGTGCATTTTGAAAGGTGAGAAAAACATAATATTTGAATATCGTAATTAAAGAAAAATACAAGTAATGAACTCAATTGTATAAAATACACTTTAGTGGATGAATATTATAAATTACAATCTCAAGTTTTAATGTTGGGCCAAGCATATTACTCTTGAGGGAAGTGGGTTAAAGTTTGTTGCATTAGCTTTCTCTTAAATAATATGTTTGTAGACTAAAATTATATAAATCATTTCATATAGTATTGTTGTAAAGGAGACAATTAAGAAAATTACAAAATTTAAATTCAGTAGATTATTGACAAATGCATTTATCCCTATTAGACTATAAAATTCTAAAAGATGAAAAAATGCAATGTTTTGATTTTTAAATTTATTGTTAATACTAGTGCATTTTGAATGGTGAGAAAAACATAATATTTGAATATGTTAATTGAAAAAAAATATAAGTAATGGACTCAATTGTATAAAATATACTTTTGTGGATAAATATTATAAACAACAATCCCAAGTTTTAATGTTGGGTCAAGCATATTGCTCTTGAGGGAAATAGGGAAACTTCTTATTAAAATCTATTGCATTAGCTTTTTTTGAAGTAATATGTTTTTAGACTAAAATTATACAAATCATTTGATATAGCATTGTTGCAAAGGAGAAAAGTAAGAAAATTACAAAATTTAAATTCAACAGATTATTGACAATGCATTTATCCCTATTAGATTTTAAAATTCTAAAAGTTGAAAAAATGCAATGTTTTGATTTTTCAATTTATTGTTAATACTAGTGCATTTTGAATGGGGAGAAAAACATAATATTTGAATATGTTAATTGAGCAAAAATGCATGTAATGGACTCAATTGTATAAAATACACTTTAGTAGATGAATATTATAAATAGCAATGCCAAGTTTTAATGTTGGGTCAAGCTATTGCTCTTCAGGGGAGTGGGAAAACTTCTTATGAAAGTCCATTTCATTTGCTTTTTCTTAAGTAATATGTTTGTAGACTAAAATTATATAAATCATTTCATATAGTATTATTGCAAAGGAGAATTAAGAAAATTACAAAATTTAAATACAGTAGATTATTGACTGATGCGGAAAACCCCAAAAAGACATGGCTTAGGGACCCAACCACACAATGAATCAAAGAACAACCAGGAAAGCTAAATTAGAGTTTAATAACACAAACTCTAGACCTAATATTCGAAGGAACACGAACCTAGGGTATTTAAGATGGATATGGACGCCACACTCCGGAAAAGAAAGGAATTGGGAGTGATAAGTCGATTTGAATGCCACAAGAAGAATTACCTCTTAATAAGTTCTTTAGTTTTTAAAAGAACTGAGGGAGAAAAACCCTTGCTTTCTATTTCACTCAAAGTTGTCTGATTTTTGGAGCTTACAAGGGGTGCCTATTTATAAGCTAAGATGGCAATCTTAAAGAGGCAAAATTCCTAATTAGGAGAAATCCTTATTTTGGAGTAATTTCGAACAAATTCCAGTACATACAATGAACTCCTATTTAGGAGTGGTGCTAGTACTTAGTCTGACCTATTAAGTATTCCAATTATATTAATTAGGCTTGGACTCTCTTTAAAACTTGAATTTGCACCATTTGAAGGTTGGTTGGCCTGAATGTTCTAAATCAAACCATTTAGTGCTTCTTTAATCTTTTTGGCTCTAGTTCGTGTTATTGGGCCTTCTGGAATGTGCAACGGACCTCTTGCATCTATTAAAGTTCTAGCTTGTGTTATTGGGTCTTTTGGATTGTGCAATGGACCTCTTTCATCTATTGAAACCTTCAACCCATCATCTCTACGGTTCTCATCATTCCCCCCTCCTCAAAAGGATTCGCCCTCAAATCATCACCTACATCAAAAGGGGAAAGGTCCTAAATGTTAAATGTTGCACTTACATTATACTCACCAGGAAGGTCCAACTTATAAGCATTGTCATCAATTTGTGTTACAACTTGGAAGGGACCATCTCCTCTAGGTTGTAGCTTTGAATGCCTTTGAGTTGGGAATTGTTCCTTGCACATATGCACCCAAACCCAATCACTAGTTTCAAACACCACCTTCTTTCGTCCCTTGTTAACATGGGATGCCTATTGCTCAGTTCGTTTTTCAATATGTTGCCGCACCTTCTCAAGCAATTTTTTAATCATGTCAGCTTTGCGTTCACCATCAATGCTAGCATACTCATTGACAAGTATAGGTACCAAATCCAAAGGAGTCAAAGGATTAAAACCATATACAATTTCAAATGGAGAGTAGCTAATAGTAGAATGAACACTCCTATTATACGCAAACTCAACATATGGTAAACAATCTTCCCATGTTTTCAAATTTGTTCGAATAATAGCATGCAAAAGAGTAGAAAGAGTTTGATTAACCACCTCAGTCTGCCCATCCTTTACAGTGATTTTGTTGATTGCTCAACAATCAACACACATCCTCCAAGTCCCATCTTTCTTGGGTACAAGGAGGACAGGAACAGCACATGGACTCATGCTTTCCCTCACATATGCTTTGGAAATAAGCTCCTCAACCTGCCTTTGAAGCTCTTTTGTCTCCTCATATATGCTGGCCGATTAGGGATGGATGCACCTAGGATGAAATCAATTTGATGCTCAATTCCTTTATTAGGTGGCAATCCACTTGGAACATCATCAGGGAATACATCCTCAAATTCCTACAATAGAGCAACAATAACTCTAGGCAAAGATGGGTCAAACTTGTTAGTGTTAAAATAAGCCTCCTTGTACAGAAGTACGATCATAGGTTATTTGGCATAGAATGCTCTTTTGACTTCACTCTCTTTTGCATTGTCGGAAGGAGACAATTGAGAAAATTGCAAAATTTAAATTCAACAGATACTTAACATTGCATTTATCCCTATAAGACTTTAAAATTATAAAAGTTGAAAAAATGCAATGTTTTGATTTGTCAATTTATTGTTAATGCCATTGCATTTTCAATGGGGAGAAAAACGTGATATTTGATTATGTTAATTGATCAAAAATATAAGTAATGGACTCAATTGTATAAAATACACATTTATGGATGACAATTATAAATAGAAATCGCAAGCTTTAATGTTGCGTCAAGCATATTGCTCTTGAGGGGAGTAGGAAGACTTCTTTCTAGAGTCCATTGCATTAGCTTTTTCTTAAGCTATATGTTTGTAGACTAAAATTAAATAAATCCTTTCATATCACATTGTCATAATGGAGACAATTAAGAAAATTGCAAAATTTAAATTTAAAAGATTCTTAACATTGCATTTATCCCTATAAGACTTTAAAATTATCAAAGTCGAAAAAATGCAATGTTTTGATTTATCAATTTATTGTTAATGCCACTGCATTTTGAACGGTGTGAAAATCAAGCTTTATGGATTAATATTCTAAATAAAAATCCCAAGCTTTAAAGTTGGATCAAGCTTATTGCTCTTAAGGGAAGTGGGGAGACTTCTTATTAGAGTCCATTGCATTAGTTTTTTTTTTAAGTAGTATGTTTGTAGACTAAAATTATATAAATTGTTTCATACCGCATAGTCGAAAAGGAGACAATAAAGAACATTGCAAAATTTAAATTCAACAGGTTCTTAACATTGCATTTATCCCTATAAGACTTTAAAATTATAAAAGTTGAAAACATGCAATGCTTTGATTTTTCAATTTATTGTTAACGCCATTGCATTTTAAATGGAGAGAAAATTATATAAATCATTTCATATCACATTGTCGAAAAGGAGACAATTAAGAACATTTTAAAATTTAAATTCAACAGGTTCCTAACATTGCATTTATCCCTATAAGACTTTAAAATTATAAAAGTTGAAAAAATGCAATGCTTTGATTTTTTAATTTATTGTTAATGCCATTGCATTTTGAATGGAGAGAAAAACATAATATTTGAATATGTTAATGGAACAAAAATACAACTAAAGGACCCAATTGTGTGAAATACACTTTTATGGATTAATATTCTAAATAGCAATCCCAAGTTTTAATGTCGGGTCAAGCATATTGCTCTTAAGGGGAGTGGGGAGACTTCTTATTAAAGTCCATTGCATTAGCTTTTTCTCAAGTAATATGTTTGTAGACTAAAATTATATAAATCCTTTCATATTGCATTGTCGGAAAGGAGACAATTAAGAAAATTACAAAATTTAAACTCAACAAATTCTTAACATTGCATTTATCCTAATATGACTTTAAAATTATAAAAGTTGAAAAAATGCAATGTTTTGATTTTTTAATTTATTGTTAATGTCATTGCATTTTGAATGGAGGGAAAAACATAATATTTGGATATGTTAATTGGTCAAAAATACAAGTAATGGACTCAATTGTATAAAATACATGTGTATGGATAACTATTATAAATAGCAATCCCAAGCTTTAATGTTGGGTCAAGTGTCTTGCTCTTGAGGGGAGTGGGGAGACTTTTTTTTGAGTCCATTGCATTATCCTTTTCTTAACTAATATCTTTGTAGACTAAAATTAAATAAATCATTTTGTACTGCATTGTCGGAAAGGAGACAATTAAGAAAATTGCAAAATTTAAATTCAACAAATTCCTAACATGTCATTTATCCCAATAAGACTTTAAAATTATAAAAGTTGAAAAAATGCAATGTTTCAATTTTTTGATTTATTGTTAATGCCATTCCATTTTGAATGGGGAGAAAAACATAATATTTGAATTTGTTAATTTGTCAAAAATACAAGGAATGGACTCAATTGTATAAAATACACGTGTATGGATGACTATTATAAATAGCAATCCCAAGCTTTAATGTTAGATCAAGCATATTGCTCTTAAGGGGAGTGAGGAGACTTCTTTTTAGAGCCCATTGCATTAGCTTTTTCTTAAGTAATATGTTTGTAGACTAAAACTTTATAAATCATTTCATATCGCATTGTCGAAAAGGAGTCAATTAAGAAAATTGCAAAATTTAAGTTCAACAGATTCTTGGCATAGCATTTATCCCTATAAGACTTTAAAATTATCAAAGTTGAAAAAATGTAAAGTTTTGATTTTTCAATTTATTGTTAATGCCATTGCATTTTGAATGGAGAGAAAAACATAATATTTTAATATGTTAATTGGTCAAAAATACAAGCAATGGGCTCAATTTGTATAAAATACACGTGTATGGATGACTATTATAAATAGCAATCCTAAACTTTAATGTTGGGTGAAACATATTGCTCTTGATGGGAGTGGGGAGACTTCTTTTTAATGTCCATTGCATTAGCTTTTTCTTAAGTAATATGTTTGTAGACTAAAATCTTATAAATTATTTCATATCGCATTGTTGGAAAGGAGATAGTTAAGAAAATTGCAAAATTTATATTCAACAGATTCTTAATATTGCATTTATCCCTATACGACTTTAAAATTATCAATGTTGAAAAATGCATTGTTTTTATTTTTCAATTTTTTTAATACCACTGCATTTTGAATGGTGAGAAAAAATTAATATTTGAATTTGTTAATTAAAAAAAAATACAAGTAATGGACTCAATTATATAAAATACACGTTTATGGATGACTATTGTAAATAACAATCCCAAGCTTTAATGTTGGGTCAAGCGTATTGCTCTTGAGGGGAGGGGGAAGACTTCTTATTAGAGTTCATTGCATTAGCTTTTTCTTATGTAATATGTTTGTAGATTAAAATTATATAAATCATTTCATATCGCACTTTTAGAAAGGAGAAAAGTAAGAAAATTGCAAAATTTAAATCCAACATATTCTTAAGATGGTATTTATCCCTATAAGACTTCAAAATTATAAAGGTTGAAAAAATTCAATGTTTTAGATTTTCAATTTATTGTTAATGCCATTGCATTCTAAATGGTGCGAAAAAGGTAACATTTGAATAACTTAATGGAACAAAAATACAACTAAAGTACCCAATTGAGTAAAATACACTTTTATGGATTAATATTCTAAATAGCAATCCCAAGCTTTAATGTTGGGTCAAGCGTATTGCTATTGAGGGGAGTGAGGAGACTTATTATTGGAACCCATTGCATTAGACTAAAATTCTATAAATCTTTTCATATGGCATTGTCGGAAAAGAGACAATTAAGAAAATTGCAAAATTTATATTCAAGAGATTCTTAACATTGCATTTATCCCTATAAGACTTTAAAATTATCAAATTGTTAATGCCACTGCATTTTCAATAGCAAGAAAAAGATAATATTTGAATATGTTAATTGATCAAAAATACACGTTTATGGATGACTCTTATAAATAGCAATCCCAAGTTTTAATGTTGGGTTAAACGTATTGCTCTTAAGGGGAGGGGGAAGACTTCTTATTAGAGTTCATTGCATTAGCTTTTCCTTATGTAATATGTTTGTAGACTAAAATTATATAAATCATTTCATATCGCACTTTCAGAAAGGAGACAAGTAAGAAAATTGCAAAATTTAAATCCAACAGATTCTTAAGATGGTATTTATCCCTATAAGACTTCAAAATCATAAAGGTTGAAAAAATTCAATGTTTTAGTTTTTCAATTTATTGTTAATGCCATTGCATTCTAAATGGTGAGAAAAAGGTAACATTTGAATAACTTAATGGAACAAAAATACAACTAAAGGACCCAATTGAGTAAAATACACTTTTATGGATTAATATTGTAAATAGCAATCCCAAGCTTTAATGTTGGGTCAAGCGTATTGCTATTGAGGGGAGTGAGGAGACTTCTTATTGGAACCCATTGCATTAGACTAAAATTCTATAAATCTTTTCATATGGCATTGTCGGAAAAGAGACAATTAAGAAAATTGCAAAATTTATATTCAAGAGATTCTTAACATTGCATTTATCCCTATAAGACTTTAAAATTATCAAATTTTTAATGCCACTGCGTTTTCAATAGCAAGAAAAAGATAATATTTGAATATGTTAATTGATCAAAAATACACGTTTATGGATGACTCTTATAAATAGCAATCCCAAGTTTTAATGTTGGGTTAAACGTATTGCTCTTGAGGGGAGGGGGAAGACTTCTTATTAGAGTCCATTGCATTAGCTTTTCCTTATGTAATATGTTTGTAGACTAAAATTATATAAATCATTTCATATCGCACTTTCAGAAAGGAGACAAGTAAGAAAATTGCAAAATTTAAATCCAACAGATTCTTAAGATGGTATTTATCCCTATAAGACTTCAAAATCATAAAGGTTGAAAAAATTCAATGTTTTAGTTTTTCAATTTATTGTTAATGCCATTGCATTCTAAATGGTGAGAAAAAGGTAACATTTGAATAACTTAGTGGAACAAAAATACAACTAAAGGACCCAATTGAGTAAAATACACCTTTATGGATTAATATTCTAAATAGCAATCCCAAGCTTTAATGTTGGGTCAAGCGTATTGCTATTAAGGGGAGTGGGGAGACTTCTTATTGGAACCCATTGCATTAGACTAAAATTATATAAATCTTTTCATATGGCATTGTCAAAAAGTAGATAATTAAGAAAATTGCAAAATTTATATTCAAGAGATTCTTAACATTGCATTTATCCCTATAAGACTTTAAAATTATCAAATTGTTAATGCCACTGCGTTTTCAATAGCAAGAAAAAGGTAATATTTGAATATGTTAATTGATCAAAAATACACGTTTATGGATGACTCTTATAAATATCAATCCCAAGCTTTAATGTTGGGTCAAATGTATTGCTCTTGAGGGGAGAGGGAAGACTTCTTGTTAGAGTCCATTGTATTAGCTTTTTCATAAGCAATATGTTTGTAGACTAAAATTATATAAAGCATTTCATATTGCACTTTTGGAAAGGAGACATGTAAGAAAATTGCAAAACTTAAATCCAACAGATTCTTAACATTGGATTTATCCCTATATGACTTTAGAATTATCAAAGCTGAAAAAATGTAATGTTTTGATTTTACAATTTATTGTTAATGCCAGTGCATTTTGAATGGAGAGAAAAACATAATATTTTAATATGTTAATTGGTCAAAAATACAAGTAATGGACATAATTGGGTCAAGCGTATTGCTCTTGAGGGGAGTAGGGAGACTTCTTTTTAAAGTCCATCGCATTAGCTTTTTCTTAAGTAATATGTTTGTAAACTAAAATTTTGTAACTAATTTCATATCGCATTGTTAGAAAGGAGTCAATTAAAAAAATTGCACAATTTAAATTTAACCGATTCTTAACATAACACTTATCCCTATAAGACTTTTAAATTATCAAAGTTGAAAAATTGTAGCGATTTTTCAATTTACTATTAATGCCATTGAATTTTGAAAGGAGAGAAAACATAATTTTTGAATATGTTAATTGGTCAAAAATACAAGTAATAAACTCAGTTGTATAAAATACACGTGTATGGATGACTATTATAAATAGCAATCCCAAGCTTTAATGTTGGGTCAAGCATATTGCTCTAGAGTGGAGTGGGGAGACTTCTTTTTACAGTCCATTGCTTTAGCTTTTTCTTTAGTAATATGTTTGTAGACTAAAATTACATAAATCATTTCATATTGCAGTGTCGAAAGGGAGACAATGAAGCAATTTCCAAAATTTAAAATCAACAAATTCTTCCCATTGCATTTATCCCTATAAGACTTTAAAATTATCAAGGTTGAAAAAATGCAATGTTTTGATTTTTCAATTTATTGTTAATGCCAATGCATTTTGGATGGAGAGAAAAACATAATATTTTAATATGTTGATGGGTCAAAAATACAAGTAATGGACACAATTGTATAAAATACAAGTATATGGATGACTATTATAAACAGGAATCCCAAGCTTTAATGTTGGGTCAAGCGTATTGCTCTTAAGAGGAGTAGGGAGACTTCTTATTAGAGCCCATTGCATTAGCTTTTTCTTAAGTAATATGTTTGTAGACTAAAATTTTATAAATTATTTCTTATCGCATTGTCAAAAAGGAGATAATTAAGAAAATCGCAAAATTTAAATTCAACAGATTCTTAGCACTGCATTTATCCCTATAGGACTTTAGAATTATCAAAGTTGAAAAAACGTAATGTTTTGATTTTTCAATTTATTGTTAATGGCAGTGCATTTTGAATGGAGAGAAAACCATAATATTTTAATATGTTAATTGGTCAAAAATACAAATAATGGACTCAATTGTATAAAATACACGTGTATGGATGACTATTATAAATAGCAATCCCAAGCTTTAATGTTGGGTCGAGCGTATTGCTTTTGAGGGGAGTGGGGAGACTTCTTTTTAGGGTCCATTGCATTAGCTTTACCTTAAGTAATATGTTTGTAAACCAAAACTATATAAATCATTTCATATCGTATTGTCGGAAAGGTGACAATTCAGAAATTGCAAAATTTATATTCAATAGATTCTTAACATTGCATTTATCCTTATAAGACTTTAAAATTATCATAGTTGAAAAAATGCAATGTTTTGATTTTTCAATTTATTGTTAATGCCCCTACATTTTGAATGGTGAGCAAAAATAATATTTGAATATGTTAATTGAAAAACAATACAAAGTAATG
>JAIRCJ010000258.1:34035-106615 GCA_020883675.1 Bruguiera gymnorhiza
AGAAAATTGCAAAATTTATATTCAATAGATTCTTAACATTGCATTTATCCCTATAAGATTTAAAAATTATCATAGTTGAAAAAATGTAATGTTTTGATTTTCAATTTATTGTTAATGCCCCTACATTTTGAATGGTGAGCAAAAAATAATATTTGAATATGTTAATTGAAAAACAATACAAGTAATGGACTCAATTGTATAAAATACACATTTATGGACGACTATTGTAAATAGGAATGCTAAGTTTTAATGTTAGGTCAAGAGTATTGCCCTTGAAAGGAGTGGGAAACTTCTTATTAGAGCCTATTGCATTAGCTTTTTCTTAAGTAATATGTTTGTAGACTAAAATTTTATAAACCATTTCATATCACATTGTCGAAAAGGAGACAATGAAGAAAATTCCAAAAATGTAATATTTTGATTTTTCAATTTATTGTTAATGCTAGTGCATTTTGAATGGAGAGAAAAACATAATATTTTAGTATGTTAATTGGTCAAAAATACAAGTAATGGACTCAATTGTATAAAATACACATGTATGGATGACTATTATAAATAGCAATCCTAAGCTTTAACGTTGGGTCAAACATATTGCTCTTGAGGGGAGTGGGGAGACTTCTTTTTAGAGTCTATTGCATTACCTTTTCCTTAAATCATTTCATATCGCATTGTTGGAAAAGGCGACAATTCAGAAAATTGCAAAATTTATATTCAACAGATTCTTAGCAGTGTTTTTATCCCTATAAGACTTTAAGATTATAAAAGTTGAAAAAATGCAATTTTCAATTTTTCAATTTATTGTTAATGCATTGCATTCTAAATGGGAGAAAAAAAGTAATAGTTGAATATGTTAATTGGTCAAAAATACAAGTAATGGACTTAATTGTATAAAATACACATATATGGATGACTATTATAAATAGCAATCCCAAACTTTAATTTTGGGTCAAGCGTATTGCTCTTGAGGGGAGTGGGGAGACTTTTTTTTAGAGTTCATTGCATTAGCTTTTTCTTAAGCAATATGTTTGTAGACTAAAATTTTATGAATCATTTCAAACGCATTGTCATAAATGAGACAATTAAGAAAATTACAAAATTTAAATTCAATAGATTTTAAGTTTGCATTTATCCCTATAAGACTTTAAAATTATAAATATTGAAAAGATGTAATGTTTTAACTTCTCAATTTATTGTTAATGTCATTGCATTTTGAGTAGAGAGAAAAACATAATATTTGAATATGTTAATTGATAAAAATACAAGTAATTGACTCAATTGTATAAAATACATGTTTATGCATGACTATTATAAATAGCAATCCCAAGCTTTAATGTTGGGTCATGCGTATTGGTCTGGAGGGGATTGGGGAGACTTCTTATTAAAGTCCATTGCATTAGCTTTTTCTTAAGTTATATGTTTGTAGACTAAAATTATATCAATCATTTCAATATCGCATTGTCGGAAAGGGGACAATGAAGAAATTGCAAAATTTAAATTCTATAGATTCTTAACATTGGATTTATCCTTATAAGACTTTAAAATTATAAATGGTGAAAACATGCAATGTTTTGATTTTTCAATGTATTATTAATGCTATTGCACTTTGAACGGAGAGGAAAACATATTATTTGAATATGTTAATTGATCAAAAATACAAGTAAGGGACTCAATTGTATAAAATACACGTTTATGGATGATTCTTATAAATAGCAATCCCAAGCTTTAATGTTGGGTCAAGTGGATTGCTCTTGAGGGAATGAGAAGACTTCTTATTAAAATCCATCCTATTAGCTCTTTCTTAAGTAATATGTTTTTAGACTGAAATTTTCTAAATCATTTCATATCGCATTGTTGGATGGGTGACAATGAAGAAAATTGCAGAATTTAAATTCCATAGATTCTTAACATTGCATTTATCCCTATAAGACTTTAAAATTATCAAAGTTGAAAAAATGCAATGTTTCGATTTTTCAATTTATTGTTAATTCCATTGCATTTTGAATGGTTAGAAAAGCATAATATTTTAATATGTTAATTGAACAAAAATACAACTAAAGGACTCAATTGTGTAAAATACACTTTTATGGATGTTAAGAGGCATCTTATTAAAGCCAATTGCATTAGCTTTTTTTTTTATGTAATATGTTTGTAGACTAAAATTATATAAATCATTTCATACCCCATTGTTGGAAAGGAGACAATTAAGAATATTGCAAAATTTAAATTCAACATATTCTTAACATTGCATTTATCCTAATAAGACTTTAAAATTATAAATGTTAAAAAAATGCAATGTTTTGATTTTTCAATTTATTGTTAATGTTATTGCACTTTGAATGGAGAGGAAAACATAATATTTGAATATATTAATTGATAAAAAATACAAATAATAGACTCAATTGTATAAAATACACGTTTATGTATGACTATTATAAATAGCAATCCCAAGCTTTAATGTTGGGTCAAGCGTATTGCCCTTGAAAGTAGTAGAGAGACTTTTTATTAGAGTCCATTGCATTAGCTTTTTCTTAAGTAATATGTTTGTAGACTAAAATTATATAAATCATTTCATACCCTATTGTTGGAAAGGAGACAATTAAGAATATTGCAAAATTTAAATTCAACAGATTCTTCACAATGCATTTATCCTTAAAAGACTTTAAAATTATAAAAGTTGAAAAAATGTAATGTTTTGATTTCTCAATTTATTGTTAATGCCATTGCACTTTGAATGGAGAGGAAAACATAATATTTGAATATGTTAATTGATAAAAAATACAAGTAAAGGACTCAATTGTATAAAATTCACATTTATGGATGACTATTATAAATAACAATCCCAAGTTTTAATATTGGTTCAAGCAGATTGCTCTTGAGGGGAGTGGCAAGACTTCTTATTAGAGTCCATTCATTAGCTTTTTGTTAAGTAATATGTTTGTAGACCAAAATTTTATAAATCATTTCATATCGCATTATCGGAAAGGAGACAATTAAGAATATTGCAAAATTGAAATTCAATAGATTTTTAACATTGCATCTGTCCCTATAAGACTTTAAAATTATAAATGTTCAAAAAATGAAATGTTTTGATTTTTAAATTTATTGTCAATGTCATTGCACTTTGAATGGAGAGGAAAACATAATATTTGAATATGTTAATTGATCAAAAATACAATTAATGGATTTAATTGTATAAAATACACGTTTATGGATCACCATTATAAATAACAATCTTAAGCTTTAATGTTGGGTCAAGCGTATTGCCCTTGAGGAGAGTGGAGAGACTTCTTATTAGAGTCCATTGCATTAGCTTTTTCTTAAGTAATATGTTCGTAGACTAAAATTATATAAATCATTTCATATCACACTTTTAGAAAGGAGATAATTAAGAAAATTTCAACTCAACAGATTCTTAAAATTGCATTTATCCCTATAAGACTTTAAAATTATCAAAGTTGAAAAAATGCAATGTTTTGATTTTTCAATTTATTGTTATTGTCACTACATTCTCAATGGTGAGAAAGAGATATTATTTGAATATGTTAATTAAGCAAAAATACAAGTAATAGACTCAATTGTATAAAATACACATTTATGGATGACTATTATAAATAGCAATCCTAACCTTTATTGTTGGGTCAAGCGTATTGCTCTTGAAGGGAGAGGGGAGACTTCTTATTGGAGCCCATTGCATTAGACTAAAATTCTATAAATCTTTTCATATAGCATTGTCAGAAAGGAGACAATTAAGAAAATTGCAAAATTTAAATTCAATAGATTCTTAACATCGTATTTATCCCTATAAGACTTTAAAATTATAAAAGTTGAAAAAATGCAATGTTTTGTTTTTTCAATTTATTGTTAATGTCATTGCATTTTGAATAGAGAGAAAAACACAATATTTGAATACACTAATTGAACAAAAATACGGCTAATAGTGTCTATTGTTTAAAATACACTTTTATGGATTAAAATTATAAATAGCGATCCCAAGGTTTAATGTTGGGTCAGGCGTATTGCTCTTGAGGGGAGTGGGAAGACTTCTTATTAGAGTCCATTACATTAGCTTTTTCTTAAGTAATATGTTTGTAGACTAAAATTATCTAAATCCTTTCATATTGCATTGTTAGAAAGGAGGCAATTAAGAAAATTACAAAATTTAAACTCAACAAATTCTTAACATTGCATTTATCCTAATAAGACTTTAAAATTATAAAAGTTGAAAAAATGCAATGTTTCAAATTTTCAATTTATTGTTAATACCATTGCATTTTAACATAATATTTGAATATGTTAATTGGTCAAAAATACAAGTAATGGACTCAATTGTATAAAATACACATGTATGGATGACTAGTATAAATAGCAATCCCAAGTTTTAATGTTGGGTCAAGTGTCTTGCTCTTGAGGGGAGTTGGGAGACTTTTTTTAGAGTCCATTGCATTATCCTTTTCTTAACTAATATCTTTGTAGACTAAAATTTAAGAAAATTTAAAGATTTAAAGTCAATAGATTCATAACATTAAAGTTATCACCATAAGTCTTTAAAATTATAAAAGTTGAAAAAATGCAATGTTTCGATTTGTCAATTTATTGTTAATGCCATTGAATTTTGAATGAAGAGGAAAACATAATATTTGAATATGTTAATTGATCAAAAATACAAGTAATGGACTCAATTGAATAAACTACACGTTTATGGATGACAATTATAAATAATAATCCCAAGCTTTAATGTTGGGTCAAGCGTATTGCTCTTGAGGGGAGTGGGGAGACTTCTTACTAGAGCCCATTGCATTAACTTTTTCTTAAGTAATATGTTTGTAGACTAAAACTTTATAAATCATTTCATATCGCATTGTCGAAAAGGAGTCAATTAAGAAAATTGCAAAATTTAAATTCAACAGATTCTTGGCATTGCATTTATCCCTATAAGGCTTTAAAATTATCAAATTGTTAATGCCACTGCGTTTTCAATAGCCAGAAAACCATAATATTTGAATATGTTAATTGATCAAAAATATATGTTTATGGATGACTCTTATAAATAGCAATCCCAAGCATATTGCACTTGAGCGGAGGGGGAAGACTTCTTATTAGAGTCCATTGCATTAACTTTTTCATAAGCAATATGTTTGTAGACTAAAATTATATAAATCATTTCATATCGCACTTTCGAAAAGGAGACATGTAAGAAAATTGCAAAACTTAAATCGTATAGATTCTTAACATTGGATTTATCCCTATATGACTTTAAAATTATCAAAGCTGAAAAAATGTAATATTTTGATTTTTCAATTTATTGTTAATGCTAGTCCATTTTGAATGGAGAGAAAAACATAATATTTTAATATGTTAATTGGTCAAAAATACAAGCAATGGACTCAATTGTATAAAATACGCATGTATGGATGACTATTATAAATAGCAATCTGAAGCTTTAATGTTGGGTCAAGCGTATTGCTCTTGAGGACAGTGGGGAGACTTCTTATTAGAACCCATTGCATTAGCTTTTTCTTAAGTAATATGTTTGTAGACTAAAACTTTATAAATTATTTCATATAGCATCGTCGAAAAGGAGTCAATTAAGAAAATTGTAAAATTTAAATTCAACAAATTCTTGGCATTGTAGTTATCCCTATAAGACTTTAAAATTATCAAAGTTGAAAATATATAATGTTTTGATTTTTCAATTTATTGTTAATGCTAGTGCATTTTGAATGGAGAAAAAAACATAATATTTTAATATGTTAATTGGTCAAAAATACAAGCAATGGACTCAATTGTATAAAATACGCATGTATGGATGACTATTATAAATAGCAATCTGAAGCTTTAATGTTGGGTCAAGCATATTGCTCTTGATGGGAGTGAGGAGACTTCGTTTTAATGTCCATTGCATTAGCTTTTTCATAAGTAATATGTTCATTTCATATCGCATTGTTGGAAAGGAGACACTTAAGAAAATTGCAAAATTTATATTCAATAGATTCTTAACATTGCATATATCCCTATACGACTTTGAAATTATCAATGTTGAAAAAATGCATTGTTTTTATTTTTCAATTTTTTTTTAATATCACTACATTTTGAATAGTGAGAAAAAAATAATATTTGAATATATCAATTGAAAAACAATACAAGTAACAGACTCAATTATATAAAATACACGTTTATGGATGACTATTATAAATAGCAATCCAAAGCTTTAATGTTGGGTCAAGCGTATTGCTCTCGAAGGGAGGGGGAAGACTTCTTATTAGAGTTCATTGTATTAGCTTTTTCTTATCTAATATGTTTGTAGACTAAAATTATATAAATCATTTCATATCGCACTTTCGAAAAGGAGGCAAGTAAGAAAATTGCAAAATTTAAATCCAACAGATTCTTAAGATGGTATTTATCCCTATAAGACTTCAAAATTATAAAGGTTGAAAAAATTCAATGTTTTGGTTTTTCAATTTATTGTTAATGCCATTGCATTCTGAATGGTGAGAAAAAGGTAACAAAAAAATAACTTAATGGAACAAAAATACAACTAAAGGACCCAATTGTGTAAAATACACTTTTATGGATTAATATTCTAAATAGCAATCCCAAGCTTTAATATTGGGTCAAGTGTATTGCTCTTGAGGGGAGTGGGGAGACTTCTTATTTGAGCCCATTGCATTAGACTAAAATTCTATAAATCTTTTCATATAGCATTGTCGGAAAGGAGACAATTAAGAAAATTGCAAAATTTATATTCAAGAGATTCTTAACATTGCATTTATCCCTATAAGACTTTAAAATTATCAAATTGTTAATGTCACTGCGTTTTTAATAGCCAGAAAAAGATAATTTTTGAATATGTTAATTGATCAAAAATACACGTTTATGGATGACTCTTATAAATAGAAATCCAAGCTTTAATGTTGGGTCAAGCGTATTGCTCTTGAGGGGAGGGAGAAGACTTCTTATTAGAGTCCATTGCATTAGCTTTTTCATAAGTAATATGTTTGTAGACTAAAATTATATAAATCATTTCATATCGCACTTTCAGAAAGGAGACATGTAAGAAAATTGAAAAACTTAAATCCAACAGATTATTAACATTGGATTTATCCCTATATGACTTTAGAATTATCAAAGTTGAAAAAAATGTAATATTTTGGTTTTTCAATTTATTGTTAATGCCAGTGCATTTTGAATGGAGAGAAAAACATAATATTTTAATATGTTAATTGGTCAAAAATACAAGTAATGGACACAATTGTATAAAATACACGTGTATGGATGGCTATTACAAATAGCAATCCCAAGCATTAATGTCGGGTCAAGCATATTGCTCTAGAGGGGAGTGGGAAGACTTCCTTTTAGAGTCCATTGCTTTAACTTTTTCTTTAGTAATATGTTTGTAGACTAAAATTACATAAATCATTTCATATCGCATTGTCGAAGGGGGGACAATGATGAAAATTGCAAAATTTAAATTCAACAGATTCTTACCATTGCATTTATCCCTATAAGACTTTAAAATTATCAAAGTTGAAAAAATGCAATGTTTTGATTTTTCAATATATTGTTAATGTCAGTGCATTTTGAATGGAGAGGAAAACAGAATATTTTAATAAATTGATGAGTCAAAAATACAAGTAATGGACATAATTGTATAAAATACAAGTGTATGGATGACTACTATAAATAGCAATCCCAAGCTTTAATGTTGGGTCAAGTGTATTGCTCTTAAGGGGAGTGGGGAGACTTCTTATTGGAGCTCATTGCATTAGCTTTTTCTTAAGTAATATGTTTGTAGACTAAAATTTTATAAATCATTTCATATTGCATTGTCAAAAAGGAGACAATTAAGAAAATCACAAAACTTAAATTCAACAGATTCTTAGCACTGCATTTATCCCTATAGGACTTTAAAATTATCAAAGTTGAAAAAACGTAATGTTTTGATTTTTCAATTTATTGTTAATGCCAGTGCATTTTGAATGGAGAGAAAAACATAATATTTTAATATGTTAATTGGTCAAAAATACAAGTAATGGACTCAATTGTATAAAATATACGTGTATGGATGACTATTATAAATAACAATCCCAAGCTTTAATCTTGGGTCAAGCGTATTGCACTTGAGGGGAGTGGGGAGACTTCTTATTAGAACCCATTGCATTAGCTTTTTCTTAAGTAATATGTTTGTAGACTAAAACTTTATAAATCATTTCATATAGCATTGTCGAAAATGAGTCAATGTTTGTAGACTAAAACTTCTTATTAGAACTCCACTCTTGAGGGGAGTGGGGAGACTTCTTTTTAAGGTCCATTGCATTAGCTTTTCCTTAAATAATATGTTTGTAGACTAAAACTATATAAATCATTTCATATCATACTGTCAGAAAGGCGATAATTCAGAAAATTACAAAATTTATATTCAACAGATGCTTAACATTGCATTTATCCCTATAAGATTTTAAAATTATCATAGTGGAAAAAATGCAAAGTTTTAATTTTTCAATTTATTGTTATTGCCCCTACATTTTGAATGGTGAGAAAAAAATAATATTTGAATATGTTAATTGAAAAACAATACAAGTAATGGACTCAATTGTATAAAATAAACGTCTATGGATGACAATTGTAAATAGGAATCCCAAGCTTTAATGTTGAGTCAAGAGTATTGCCCTTGAAGGGAGTGGGAAGACTTTTGATTAGAGCCCATTGCATTAGCTTTATCTTAAGTAATATATTTGTAGACTAAAATTTTATAAACCATTTCATATTGCATTGTCGAAAAGGAGACAATGAAGAAAATTGCAAAATTTAAATTCAATAGATTCTTAGCTTTTCATTTATCCCTATAAGACTTTAAAATTATAAAAGTTGAAAAAATGTAATGTTTTGATTTTTCAATTTATTGTTAATGCCAATGCATTTTGAATGGAGAGAAAAACATAATATTTTAGTATGTTAATTGGTCAAAAATGCAAGTAATAGACTCAATTGTATAAAATACACGTGTATGGATGACTATTATAAATAGCAATCCCAAGCTTTAACATTGGGTCAAGCCTATTGCTCTTAAGGGGAATGGGGAGACTTCTTTTTAGAGTCCATTGCATTACTTTTACCTTAAGTAATATGTTGGTAGAATAAAACTATATAAATCATTTCATATTGCATTGTCGGAAAGGCGACAATTTAGAAAATTGCAAAATTTATATTCAATAGATTCTTAACATTGCATTTATCCCTATAAGATTTTAAAATTATAAAAGTTGAAAAAATGCAATGTTTCGATTTCTCAGTTTATTGTTAATGTCATTGCATTTTTAATGGAGAGAAAAGCATAATATTTGAATATGTTAATTGGTCAAAAATCCTATTAATGGACTCAATTGTATAAAATACATGTGTATGGATGTCTATTATAAATAGCAATCCCGAGCTTTGATGTTAGGTCAAGCGTATTGCTTTTGAGGGGAGTGGGGAGACTTCTTATTAGAGTCCATTGCATTAGCTTTATCTTAAGTAATATGTTTCTAGATTAAAATTATAAAAATCCTTTCATATCGCATTGCCAGAATGGAGACAATTAAGAAAATTGCAAAATTTAAATTCAACATATTCTTAACATTGCATTTGTCCCTATAAAACTTTAAGATTATAAAAGTTGAAAAAATGCAATGTTTTGATTTTTCAATTTATTGTTAATGCCATTGCATTATGAATGGAGAGAAAAACGTGATATTTGATTATGTTAATTGATCAAAAATACAAGTAATGGACTCAATTGTACAAAATACACGTTTATGGATGGCTATTCTAAATAGCAATCCCAAGCTTTAATGTTAGGTCAAGCGTATTGCTCTTAAGGGGAGTGAGGAGACTTCTTATTAGAGTCCATTGCGTTAGCTTTTTCTTAAGTAATATGTTTGTAGACTAAAATTATATGAATCATTTGATATCGCATTGTCGGAAAGGAGACAATTAAGAAAATAACAAAAAGTTTTATTCAACAGATTCTTAACATTGCATTGATTCCTATAAGACTTTGAAATTGTCAAAGTTGAAAAAATGTAATGTTTTGATTTTTCTATTTATTGTTAATGCCACTGCATTTCGAATGGCGAGAAAAACCTAATATTTTAATAAGTTAATTGATCAAAAATACACATTTATGGATGACTATTATAAAAAGCAATCTCAAGTTTTAATGTTGGGTCAAGCGTATTGCTCTTGAGGGGAGTAGGGAGACTTCTTATTAGAGTCCATTGCGTTAGCTTTTTCTTAAGTAATGCGTTTGTAGACTAAAATTATATAAATCATTTCATATCGCATTGTCGAAAAGGAGACAATTAAGAAAATAACAAAATTTTTATTCAACAAATTCTTAACATTGCATTGATTCCTATAAGACATTGAAATTATCAAAGTTGAAAAAATGCAATGTTTTGATTTTTCTATTTCTTGTTAATGCCACAACATTTCGAATGGTGAGAAAAACCTAATATTTTAATAAGTTAATTGATGAAAAATATACATTTATAGATGACTATTATAGAAAGCAATCCCAAGCTTTAATGTTGTGTTAGGCGTATTGCTCTTGAAGGGTGTGGGGAGACTTCTTTTTAGAATCCATTGCATTAGCTTTTCTTTAAGTAATATGTTTGCAGAATAAAACTATACAAATCATTTCATATCACATTGTCAGAAAGGCAACAATTCAAAAAATTGCAAAATTTATATTCAACAGATTCTTAACATTGCATTTATCCCTATAAGATTTTAAAATTATAAGAGTTGAAAAAATCCAATGTTTTGATTTCTCAATTTATTGTTAATGCCATTGCATTTTGAATGGAGAGAAAAACATAATATTTGAATATGTTAATTGGTCAAAAATCCTAGTAATGGACTTAATTGTATAAAATGCATATGTATGGATGACTATTATAAATAGCAATCCTGAGCTTTAATGTTGGGTCAAGCGTATTGTTCTTGAGGGGTGTGGGGAGACTTCTTATTAGAGTCCATTGCATTAGCTTTTTCAGAAGTAATATGTTTGTAGAATAAAAGGGTGTGAGGAGACTTCTTTTTAGAGTCCATTGCATTAGCTTTTCTTTAAGTAATATGTTTGTAGAATAAAACTATATAAATCATTTCATATCACATTGTCAGAAAAGCAACAATTCAAAAAATTTCAAAATTTATATTCAACAGATTCTTAACATTGCATTTATCCCTATAAGATTTTAAAATTATAAGAGTTGAAAAAATCCAATGTTTTGATTTCTCAATTTATTGTTAATGCCATTGCATTTTGAATGGAGAGAAAAACATAATATTTGAATATGTTAATTGGTCAAAAATCCTAGTAATGGACTCAATTGTATAAAACACATGTGTATGGATGACTATTATAAATAGTCATCCTAAGTTTTAATGTTGGGTCAAGCGTATTGCTCTTAAGGGGAGTGGGGAGACTTCTTTTTTAGAGTCCATTGCATTAGCTTTTTCTTTAGTAATTTGTTTGTAGGCTAAAATTTTATAAATCATTTCATATCGCATTGTTGAAAAGGAGACAATTAAGAAAAGTGGACAGTTTAAATTCAATTCTTAGCATTCCATTTATCCCTATAAGACTTTAAAATTATCAAAGTTGAAAAAATGTAATGTTTTGATTTTTCAATTTATTGTTAATGTCACTGCATTTTGATTGGTGAGAACAACATAATATTTGAATATGTTAGTGGAACAAAAATACAACAAAAGGACTTAATTGTGTAAAATACACTTCAATGGATTAAAATTCTAAATAGTAATCCCAAGTTTTAAGGTTGTGTCAAGTATATTGCTCTTAAGGGGAGTGGGGAGACTTCTTATTAAAGTCCATTGCATTAGCTTTTTCAGAAGTAATATGTTTGTAGAATAAAATTATATAAATCATTTCATATTGTTTTGTCAGAAAGGAGACAATGAAGAAAATTGCAAATTTTCAATTCAACAAATTCTTAACATTGCATTTATCCTTATATGACTTAAAATTATAAAAGTTGAAAAAATGCAATATTTTGATTTTTCAATTTATTATTGATGCCAATGCATTTTGAATGGGGAGAAAAACATAATATTTTAATATGTTAATTGGTCAAAAATACAAGTAATGGACTTAATGGTATAAAATAAACATGTATGGATGACTATTATAAATAGCAATCCCCAGCTTTAATGTTAGGTCAAGCGTATTGCTCTTGAGGGGAGTGGGGAGACTTCTTTTTATAATCCATTACATTAGCTTTTTCTTAAGTAATATGTTTGTAGACTAAAATTATATAAATGATTTCATGTCGCATTGTCGAAAAGGAGACAATTAAGAAAATTGCAAAATTTATATTCAACAGATTCTTAACATTGCATTTATCCCTATAATACTTTAAAATTATCAAAGTGGAAAAAATGTAATGTTTTGATTTTTCAATTTATTGTTTATGTCACTCTATTTTGAATGGTGAGAAAACATAATATTTGAATATGTTAATTGATCAAAAATACACATTTATGGATGACTATTATAAATAGCAATCCCAAGCTTTAATGTTGTGTCAAGCTTATTGCTCTTGAGGGGTGGGGGAAGACTTCTTATTAGAGTCCATTGCTTTAGCTTTTTCTTAAGTAATATGTTTGTAGACTAAAATTATATAAATCATTTCATATTGCACTTTCAGAAAGGAGGCAAGTAAGAATATTGCAAAATTTAAATCCAACAGATTCTTAAGATTGTATTTGTCCCTATAAAACTTTAAAATTATAAGGGTTGAAAACATGCAATGTTTTGAATTTTCAATTTATTGTTAATGCCATTGCATTCTAAATGGCGAGAAACGTAATATTTGAATATGTTAACGGAACAAAAATACAACTAATAGACTTAATTGTGTAAAATACACTTTTATGGATTAATACTCTAAATAGCAATCCCAAGTTTGAACGTTAGGTCAAGCATATAATTCTTGACGAGATTAGGGAGACTTCTTTTTAGAGTCCATTGCATTAGCTTTTTCTTAAGTAATATGTTTGTAGACTAAAATTATATAAATCATTTCGCATCGCATTGTCGGAAGGGAAACTATTAAGAAAATTGCAAAATTTAAATTCAATAGATTCTTAACATTGCATTTATCCTAATAAGACTTTAAAATTATAAAAGTTGAAAAAATGCAATGTTTCGATTTATTGTTAATGCCATTGCATTTTGGATGGAGAGAAAAATATAATATTTGAATATGTTAATTGGTCAAAAATACAAGTAATGGACTCAATTGCGTAAAATACACGTGTATGGATGACTATTATAAATAGCAAAGTTGGGTCAAGCATGTTACTCTTGAGGGGAGTAGAAAGGCTTCTTTTTAGAGTCCATTGCATTAGCTTTTTCTTAACTAATATGTTGGTAGACTAAAATTATATAAATCATTTCATATCGCATTGTCAGAAAGGAGACAATTAAGAAAATTGTAAAATTTATATTCAACAGATTCTTAACATTGCATTTATCCCTATAAGATTTTAAAATTATCAAAGTTGAAAAAATGCAATATTTTGATCTTTTAATTTATTGTTAATGCCACTATATTTTGAATGGTGAGAAAAAAAAAATTTTGAATATGTTAATTGAAAAGCAATACAAGTAACAAAGTCAATTGTATAAAATACACATTTATGGATGACTATTATAAATAGCAATTCCAAGCGTTAATGTTGGATCGAACATATTGCTTTTGAGGGGAGTGGGGAGGCTTCTTATTAGAGCCTATTTCATTCGCTTTTTCTTAAGTAATATGTTTGTAGACTAAAATTTTATAAATCATTTCATATCGCATTGTCGAAAAGGAGACAATTAAGAAAATTGCAAAATTTAAATTCAACGGATTCTTAGCATTCCATTTATCCTTATAAGAATTTAAAATTATCAAAGTTGAAAAAATGTAATGTTTTGATTAATCAATTTATTGTTAATGCCACTGCATTTTGATTGGTGAGAACAATATAATATTGGAATATGTTAGTGGAACAAAAATACAACTAAAGGACTCAATTGTGTAAAATACACTTATATGGATTAAAATTCTAAATAGCAATCTCAAGTTTTAATGTTACGTCAAGTATATTGCTCTCGAGGGGAATAGGGAGACTTCTTATTAAAGTCCATTGCATTAGCTTTTTCTTAAGTAATATGTTTGTAGACTAAAATTATATAAATCATTCCATATCACATTGTCAGAATGGAGACAATTAAAAAAGTTTCAAAATTTAAATTCAACAGATTTTTAACATTGCATTTATCCCTATAAGACTTTAAAATTATAAAAGTTGAAAAAATGAAATGTTTCGATTTTTCAATTTATTGTTAATGTCATTGCATTTTGAATGGAGCGAAAAACATAATCTTTGAATATGTTAATTGATCAAAAATACAAGTAATGGAGTCAATTGTATAAAATACACATTTATGAATGACTATTATAAATAGTAATCCCAAGCTTTAATATTGGATCAAGCGTATTGCTCTTAAGGGGAGGCGAAGACTTCTTATTAGAGTCCATTGCATTAGCTTTTTCTAAAGTAATATGCTTGTAGACTAAGATTATATAAATCATTTCATATCGCATTGTTGGAAGGGAGACAATTAAGAAAATTGCAAAATTTAAATTCAACAGATTCTTAACATTGCATTTATCCCTATAAGACTTTAAAATTACCAAAGTTGAAAAAAATGCAATGTTTCGATTTTACAACTTATTGTCAATTCCATTGCATTTTGAATGGAGAGAGAAACATAATATTTGAATATATTAATTGATCAAAAATACATGTAATGGACTCAATTGTCTAAAATACACGTTTATCGATGACTATTATAAATAGGAATTCCAAGCTTTAATGTTGGGTCAAACATATTGTTCTTGAGGGGAGTGGGGAGACTTCTTATTAGAGGCCACTACATTAGCTTGTTCTTAAGTAATATGTTTGTAAACTAAACATATATAAATCATTTCATATCGTATTGTCAGAAAGAAGACAATTAAGAAAATTACAAAATTTAAATTCGACAAATTTTGAACATTGCATTTATCCCTATAAAACTTTAAAATTATCAAAGTTGAAAAAATGCAATGTTTCGATTTTTCAATTTATTATTAATGCCATTGCATTTTGAATGGAGAGAAAAACATAATATTTGAATATATTAATTGATCAAAAATACAAGTATTGGACTCAATTGTATAAAATAGACTTTTATGGACAAATATTATAAATAGTAATCCGAAGCTTTAATGGTGGGTCAAGCATATTGTACTTGAAGGGAGTGGTGAAACTTCTTACTAGAGTCCTTTGCATTAGCTTTTTTCTAAGTAATATGTTTGTAGTCTAAAATTATATAAATCATTTCATATCGCTTTGTCGAAAAGGAGACAAAGAAGAAAATTGCAAAATTTAAATTCAACACACTCTTAACATTGCATTTATCCCTAAAAGACTTTAAAATTATCAAAGTTGAAAAAATGCAATATTTTGATTTTTCAATTTATTGTTAATGCCACTGCATTTTGAAAGGTGATAAAAACATAATATTTGAATATGTTACTTGAATAAAAAATACAACAAAAGGTCTCATTTGTATAAAATACACTTTTATGGATTAATATTCTAAATTGCGATCCCAAGTTTTAATATTGGGTCAAGCATATTGCTCTTGAGGGGAGTGGAAAGACTTCTTATTAGAGTCAATTACATTACTTTTTCATCGGTAATATATTTGCAGTCTAAAATTATATAAATCATTTCATATTGCATTGTCGAAAAGGAGATAATTAAGAAAATTGAAAAGTTTAAATTCAACAGATTCTTAACTTTGTATTTATCCATATAAGACTTTAAAATTATCAAAGTTGAAAAAATGCAATGTTTTCATTTTTCAATTTATCGTTAATGCCACTGCATTTTGAATCATGAGAAAAACATAACATTTGAATATGATAATTGAACAAAAATAGAACTAAAGTACTCAATTGTGTAAAATACACTTTTATGGATTAATATTCTAAATAGCAATCCCAAGCTTTAATGGTGGGTCAAGTATATTGCTCTTGAAGGAAGTGGGGAGACTTCTTATTAGAGTCCATTGCATTTGCATTTGCATTTTTGTAAGTCATATGTTTGTAGACTAAAATTATATAAATGATTTCATATCGCATTCTTGGAAAGGAGACAAAGAAGAAAATTGCAAAATTTAAATTCAAAACACTCTTAACATTGCATTTATCTTTATAAGACATTAAAATTATCAATGTTTTGACTTTTCAATTTTTTGTTAATGCCACTGCATTTTGAATGGTGAGAAAAACATAATATTTGAATATGTTACTTGAACAAAAATACAACTAAAGGACTCATTTGTATAAAATACACTTTTATGGATTACTATTATAAATAGCAATCCCAAGTTTTAATGTTGGGTCAAGCGTATTGCTTTTAAGGGGAGTGGGGAGACTTCCTATTAGAGTCCACTGCATTAGCTTCTTTTAAGTAATATGTTTGTAGTCTAAAATTATATAAATCATTTTATATCGCATTGTTGGAAAGGAGACAATTAAGAAAATTGCAAAATTTAAATTCAACATATTCTTAACATTGCATTAATCCCTATAAGACTTTAAAATTATAAAAGTTGAAAAAATGTAATGTTTTGATTCTTCAATTTATTGTTAATGCCACTGCATTTTCAATGATCAGAAAAACATAATATTTGAATATGTTAATTGAACAAATATACAAGTAAAGGACTTAATTGTGTAAAATAGACTTTTATGGATTAATATTCTAAATAGCAATCCCAAGCTTTAATGCTGGGTTACGCATATTGCTCTTGGGGGATTGGAGAGAGTTTTTATTAGCTTTTTCCTAAGTAATAAGTTTGTAGACTAAAATTATATAAATCATTTCATATCGCATTGTTGAAAAGGTGACAATTAAGAAAATTGAAAAATTTCACTTCAACAGATTCTTAACATTACATTTATCCCTACAAGATTTTAAAATTATCAAAGTTGGAAAAATGCAATGTTTTGATTTTTCTATTTATTGTTAATGCCACTGCATTTTAAATGGTGAGAATAACATAATATTTGAATATATTAATTGAACAAAAATAAAACTAAAGGACTCATTTGTGTAAAATACACTATTATGGATTAATATTCTAAACAGCAATGCCAAGCTTTAATGTTGGGTCAAGCATATTGCTCTTGAGAGGCATGGGGAGACTTCTTATTAAAGTCTATTGCATTAGCTTTTTTCTAATTGATATGTTTGTAGACTGAAATTATATAAATCATTTCATATCGCATTGTCGGAAAGGAGACAATTAAGAAAATTGAAAAATTTAAATTCAACAGATTCTTAACATTGCATTTTTCACAAAGGTTGAAAAACAATGCAATGTTTTGATTTTCCAATTTATTGTAAAAGCCATTGCATTTTGAACGGAGAGAAAAACATAATATTTGAATATGTTAATTGATCAAAAATACAAGTAATGGACTCAATTGTGTAAAATACATGTTTATGGATGACTATTATAAATAGCAATCCCAAGCTCTCCTGTTAGGTCAAACGTATTGCTCTTGAGGGGTGCGGGGAGACTTCTTATTAGAGTCCATTGCATTAGCTTTTTTTTTTAAGTAATATGTTTGTAGTCTAAATGTATATAAATTATTTCATATCGTATTGTCGGAAAGGAGACAATTAAGAAAATTGTAAAATTTAAATTCAATAGATTCTTAACATTGCATTTATCCCAATAAGATTTTAAAATTATTAACGTTGAAAAGATGCAATGTTTTGACTTTTCAATTTATTATTAATGCCACTGCATTTTGAATGATGTAAAAAACATAATTTTTGTATATGTTAATTGAACAAAAATACAACTATAGAACTCAATGGTGTAAAATACACTTTTATGGATTAATATTTTAAATAGCAATCCCAAGTTTTAATGTTGGGTCAAGCATATTACCATTGAGGGGAGTGGGGAGACTTCTTATTAAATTCCATTGCATTAGCTTTTTCTTAAGTAATATGTTTATAGTCTAAAATTATATAAATCATTTCATAACACATTGTTGGAAAGGAGACAATTAAGAAAATTGCAGAATTTAAATTCAGCAAATTCTTAACATTACATTTATCCCTATAAGACTTTAAAATTAACAAAGTTGAAAAAATGCAATGTTTTGATTTTTCAATTTATTGTTAATGCCACAACATTTTGAATGGTAAGAAAAACATAATATTTGAATATGGTAATCGAGCAAAAATACAACTAAAGGACTCATTTGTGCAAAATACACCTTTACGGATTAATAATCTAAACAGCAATCCCAAGCTTTAGTGTTGGTCAAACATATTGCTCTTGAGGGGAGTGGGGAGACTTCTTATTAAAGTCCCTTGCATTAGCTTTTTCTTAAATAATATGTTTGTAGTCTAAAATTATTTAAATCATTTCATATCACATTGTCGGAAAGGACACAATTAAGAAAATTGCAGAATTTAAATTTAGCAGATTCTTAACATTGCATTCATTCCTATAAGACTTTAAACTCAACAAAGTTGAAAAAATGCAATGTTTTGATTTTTCAATTTATTGTTAAAGCCACAACATTTTGAATGGTAAGAAAAACATAATATTTGAATATGGTAATCAAGCAAAAATACAACTAAAGGACTCATTTGTGCAAAATACACCTTTATGGATTAATAATCTAAATAACAATCCTAAGCTTTAGTGTTAGGTCAAACATATTGCTCTTGAAGGTAGTGGGGAGACTTCTTATTAGAGTCCCTTGCATTACCTTTTCTTAAGTAATATGATTGTAGTCTAAAATTATTTAAATCATTTCATATCGCATTGTCAATATGGAGACAATTAAGAAAATTGCAAAATTTAAATTCAACAGATTCTTAACGTTGCATTTATCCTTATAAGAATTTAATATTATAAAAGTTGAAAAAATGCAATCTTTTGATTTTTCAATTTATTGTTAACGCCACAACATTTTGAATGGTAAGAAAAACATAATATTTGAATATGGTAATCGAGCAAAAATACAACTGAAGGACACATTTGTGCAAAATACACCTTTATGGATTAATAATCTAAATAGCAATCCCAAGCTTTAGTGTTGGGTCAAACATATTGCTCTTGAGGGCAATGGGGAGACTTCTTATTAGAGTTCTTTGCATTAGCCTTTTCTTAAGTAATATGTTTGTAGTCTAAAATTATTTAAATCATTTTATATCGCATTGTCGAAAAAGAGACAATTAAGAAAATTGCAAAATTTAAATTCAACATATTCTTAACGTTGCATTTATCCTTATAAGAATTTAATATTATAAAAGTTCAAAAAATGCAATGTTTTGATTTTTCAATTTATTGTTAATGCCACTGCATTTTGAATGGTGAGAAAAATATAATATTTGAATATGGTAATTGAACAAAAACACAACTCAATGACTCAATTGTGTAAAAATACACTTTTATGGATTAATATTCTAAAGAGCAATCCCAAGCTTTAATGTTAAGTCAAGCATATTATTCTTGAGGGGAGTGGGGAGACTTCTTATTAGAATCCATTGCATTAGCTTTTTCTTAAGTACTATGTTTGTTGTCTAAAATTATATAATCATTTCTTTTTGCTTTGTCTGAAAGGAGACAAATAAGAAAATTGCAAAATTTAAATTCATCAAACTCTTAACATTGCATTTATCCCTATAAGACTTTAACATTAT
Source organism: Bruguiera gymnorhiza (assembly GCA_020883675.1). Lineage (NCBI taxonomy): Eukaryota > Viridiplantae > Streptophyta > Magnoliopsida > Malpighiales > Rhizophoraceae > Bruguiera > Bruguiera gymnorhiza. The sequence goes on from JAIRCJ010000258.1 coordinate 53,875, forward strand.
CAAAGTTGAAAATACAATATTTTGATTTTTCAATTTATTGTTAATGCCACTTGCATTTTGAATGGTGAGAAAAACATAATATTCCAATATCTTACTTGAACAAAAATAGTCAAGGATTCAATTGTGTGAAATACACTTTTATGGATTAATATTTTAAATAGCAATCCCAAACTTTAATGTTGGGTCAAGCATATTACTATTGAGGGGAGTGGGAAGACTTCTTATTAAAATCCATTGCATTAGCTTTTTCCTAAGTAATATGTTTGTAGACTAAAATTATATAAAATCATTTCATATCGCATTGTTGGAAAGGAGATAATTAAGAAAATTGCAAAATTTAAATTCAATAGATTCTTCATATTACATTTATCCTTATAAAACTTTAAAATTATAAAAGTTGAAAAAATGCAATGTTTTGATTTTCCAATTTATTGTTAATGCCATTGCATTTTGAATGGAGACAAAAACATAATATTTGAATATGCCAAAAACATGTTTATGGATGACTATTATAAATAGCAATCCCAAGCTTTAATGTTAGGTCAAGCGTATTGGCTCTTGAAGGGAGTGGGGAGACTTCATATTAAAATCCATTGCATTAGCTTTTTCCTAAATAATATGTTTGAAGACTAAAATTATATAAATCATTTCATATCGCATTTTGGGAAAGGAGACAATTAAGAAAATTGAAAAATTTAAAGTCAACAGGTTCTTACATTGCATTTATCCCTATCAAACTTTAAAATTATCAAAGTTGAAAATTGCAATGTTTTGATTTTCAATTTATTGTTAATGTCATTGCATTTTTAATGGTGAGAAAAACATAATATTATAAGATCTTACTTGAACAAAAATAAAACTCAAGGACACAATTGTGTAAAATACACTTTTATGGATTAATATTCTAAATAGCAATCCCAAGCTCTAATGTTGGGTCAAACGTATTGCTCTTGAGCGGAGTGGCAAGACTTGTTATTAAAGTCCATTGCATTAGCTTTTCCTTAAGTAATATGTTGGTAGACAAAAATTATATAAATCATTTATATCGCATTGTCAGAAAGGAGACAATTAAGAAAATTGCAAAATTTAAATTCAAGAGATTCTTAGCATTGCATTTATCCCTATTAGACTGCAAAATTATAAAGTTGAAAAAATGCAATGTCTTGATTTTTCAATTTATTGTGAATGCCATGGTATTCTGAATGGGGAGAAAAACATAATCTTTGAATATGTTAATTGATTAAAAATACAACTAAAGGACTTAATTGTCTAAAATACACTTTTATGGATTAATATTCTAAATAGCAATCCCAAGCTTTAATGTTGGGGTGAAGCATATTGCTCTTGAGCAGAGTAAGGAGACTTGTTAATGGAGTCCATTGGCATTAGCTTTTTCTTAAGTAATATGTTTATAGAGCAAAATTATATAAATCATTNAAAGGAGACAATTAAGAAAATTGAAAAATTTAAATTCATCAGATTCTTAACATTGCATTTTTCACAAAGTTTGAAAAAATGCAATTTTGATTTTTCCCAATTTATTGTAAAGCCATTGCATTTTGAATGAGAGAAAAACATAATATTTGAATATGTTAATTGATCAAAAATACAACTAATGGACTCAATTGTGTAAAATACACTGTTTATGGATGACTATTAAATAGCAATCCCAAGCTCTCATGTTGGGTCAAACGTATTGCTCTGAGGAGCGGGGAGACTTCTTATTAAAGTCCATTGCATTAACTTTTTTTTTTAAGTAATATGTTTAGTATCTAAACGTATATAAATTATTTCATATCGGATATTGTCGGAAAGGAGACAATTAAGAAAATTGCAAAATTTAAATTCAATAGATTCTTAACATTGCATTTATCCCTATAAGATAAATTTAAAATTATTAAAATTGAAAAGATGCAATATTTTTGACTTTTCAATTTATTATTAATGCACTGCATTTTGAATGATGTGAAAAACATAATTTTTGTATATGTTAATTGAACAAAAATACAACTATAGGACTCAATGGTGTAAAATACACTTTTATGGATTAATATTTTAATAGCAATCTCAATCTTTAATGTTGGGTCAAACATATTACCATTGAGGGGGTGGGGAGACTTCTTATTAAAGTCCATTGCATTAGCTTTTTCTTAAGTAATATGTTTGTAGTCTAAAATTATATAAATCATTTCATATCACATTGTTGGAAAGGAGACCAATTAAGAAAATTACAGAATTTAAATTCAACAAATTCTTAACATTACAATTATCCCTATAAGACTTTAAAATTAACAAAGTTGAAAAAATGCAATATTTTGATTTTTGAATTTATTGTTAATGCCACAACATTTTGAATGGTAAGAAAAACATAATATTTGAATATGGTAATCAAGCAAAAATACAACTAAAGGACTCATTGTGCAAAATACACCTTTATGGATTAATAATCTAAATAGCAATCCCAAGCTTTAGTGTTGGGTCAAACATTTTGCTCTTGAGGGGAGTGGGGAGACTTCTTATCAAAGTCCCTTGCATTAGCTTTTTCTTAAGTAATATGTTTGTAGTCTAAAATTATTTAAATCATTTCATATCACATTGTCGGAAAGGACACAATTAAGAAAATTGCAGAATTTAAATTTAGCAGATTCTTAACATTGCATTTATCCCTATAAGACTTTAAACTTAACAAAGTTGAAAAAATGCAATGTTTTGATTTTTCAATTTATTGTTAATGTCACTGCATTTTTAATGGTGAGAAAAACATAATATTATAAGATCTTACTTGAACAAAAATAAAACTCAAGGACACAATTGTATAAAATACACTTTTATAGATTAATATTCTAAATAGCAATCCTAAGCTTTAATGTTGGGTCAAGCATATTGCTCTTAAGGGGAGTAGGGGACACTTCTTATTAGAGTCCTTTGCATTTGCTTTTTCTTAAGTAATATGTTTGTAGGCTAAAATAATATAAATCATTTCATATCGCATTGTCGGAAAAGAGACAATTAAGAAAATTGCAAAATTTAAATTCAACAGACTCTGAACATTGCATTTATCCCTATAAGACTTTAAAATTATCAAAGTTGAAAAAATTTAACATTTTGATATTTCAATTTATTATTAAGGCCACTGCCTTTTGAATGATGAGAAAAACATAATTTTTAAAGATGTTAATTGAACAAAAATACAACTATAGGACTCAATTGTGTAAAATACACTTTTATGGATTAATATTCTAAATAGCAATCCCAAGTTTTAATGTTGGGTCAAGCGTATTGATCTTGAGCGGACTAGGGAAACTTCTTATTATAGTCCATTGCATTAACTTTTTCTTAAGTAATATGTTGGTAGACTAAAATTATATAAATCATTTATATCGCATTGTCAGAAAAGAGGCAATTAAGAAAATTGCAAAATTTATATTCAATAGATTCTTAATGTTGCATTTATCTATATAAGACTTTAAAATTCTCAAAGTTGAAAAAAAGCAATGATTTGAATTTTCAATTTATTGTTAATATCATTGTATTGTGAATGGTGAGAAAATACATAATGTTTGAATATGTTACTTGAACAAAAATACAACTAAAGGACTCAATTGTGTAGAATACACTTTTATGGATTAATATTCTAAATAGAAATCCCAAGCTTTAGTGTTGGGTCAAGCGTATTGTTCTTGAACGGACTGCGAAGACTTCTTATTAGAGTCCATTGCGTTAGCTTTCTCTAAATTAATATGTTTGCAGTCTAAAATTATATAAATCCTTCGATATCACTTTGCCGGAAAGGAGGCAATTAAGAAAATTGCAAAATTTAAATTCAACAAATTCTTAACGTTGCATTTATCTATATAAGACTTTAAAATTCTCAAAGTTGAAAAAAAGCGATGATATGAATTTTCAATTTATTGTTAATGCCATTGCATTGTGAATGGTGAGAAAATACATAATGTTTGAATATGTTACTTGAACAAAAATACAACTAAAGGACTCAATTGTGTAGAATACACTTTTATGGATTAATATTCTAAATAGAAATCCCAAGCTTTAGTGTTGGGTCAAGCGTATTGTTCTTGAACGGACTATGAAGACTTCTTATTAGAGTCCATTGCGTTAACTTTCTCTAAATTAATATGTTTGCAGTCTAAAATTATATAAATCCTTTGATATCACTTTGCTGGAAAGGAGACAATTAAGAAAATTGCAAAATTCAAATTGAACAGATTCTTAACTTTGCATTTATCTATATAAGACTTTAAAATTATCAAAGTTGAAAAACAACAATGTTTTGAATTTTCAATTTATTGTTAACGTCATTGCATTTTGAAGGGTGAGAAATACATAATGTTTCAATATGTTAATTGATCAAAAATACAACTAAAGGACTCAATTGTCTAAAATAAACTTTTATGGATTAATATTCTAAATAGCAATCCCAAGCTTTAATGTTGGGTGAAGCATATTGCTCTTGAGTGGAGTTGGGAGACTTTTACTAGAATCCATTGCATTAGCTTTTTCTTAAGTAATATGTTTGTAGACCACAATTATATAATTTATATTGCATTGTCGGAAAGTAGACAATTAAGAAAATTGCAAAATTTAAATTCAACAGATTCCTAACATTGCATTTATCTATATAAGACTTTAAAATTATCAAAGTTGAAAAAAAGCAATGTTTTGAATTTTCAATTTATTGCTAATGTAATTGCATTTTGAAAGGTGAGAAATACATAATGTTTGAATATGTTACTTGAACAAAAATACAACTAAAGGACTCAATTGTGTAAAATACACTTTTATGGATGAATATTCTAAATAGCAATCTCAAACTTTAATGTTGGGTCAAATGTATTGCTCTTGAGAGGAGTGGGAAGACTTGTTATCAGAGTCCATTGCATTAGCTTTTTCTCAAGTAATATGTTGGTAGAATAAAATTATAGAAATCATTTATACCACATTGTCGGAAAAAAGACAATTAAGAAAATTGCAAAATTTAAATTCAACAGATTCTTAACATTGCATTTATCCCTATTAGATGTGAAAATTATAAAAGTAGAAAAAATGCAAATTCTTGATTTTTCAATTTATTGTTAATGCCATGGCATTTTGAATGAGGAGAAAAACATAATCTTTAAATATGTTAATTGATAAAAAATAGAACTAAATGACTCAATTGTCTAAAATACACTTTTATGGATTAATATTCTAAGTAGCAATCCCAAGTTATAATGTTGGGTGAAGCGTATTGCTCTTGAGTGAAATAGGGAGACTTGTTATTAAAGTCCATTGCATTAGCTTTTTCTTAAGTAATATGTTGGCAGACCAAAATTATATAAATCATTTATATCGCATTGTCAGAAAATAGGCAATTAAGAAAATTGCAAAATTTAAATTCAACAGATTATTAACGTTGCATTTATCTATATAAGACTTTAAAATTATCAAAGTTGAAAAAAAACAATGTTTTGATTTTTCAATTTATTGTTAATGCCATTGCATTTTGAATGGTGAGAAATACATAATATTTGAATATGTTACTTGAACAAAAGTACAACTAAAGGAGTCAATTGTGTAAAATACAATTTTATAGATTAACAATTTAAGTAGCAATCCCAAACATTAATGTTATGTCCAGCGTATTGCTCTTGAGCGAACTAGGGAGATTTTTTATTAGAGTCCAGTGCATTAGTTTTTTCTTAAGTAATATCTTTGCAGTCTAAAATTATACAAATTCTTTCATATCATATTGTTGGAAAGAGGACAATTAAGAAAATTGAAAAATTTAAATTCAACAGATTCTTAACATTGCATATATCTATATAAGACTTTAAAATTATGAAAGTTAAAAAAAAGCAATGTTTTCATTTTTCAATTTGTTGTTAATGCCATTGCATTTTGCAAGGTGAGAAATACATAATGTTTGAATCTGTTAGTTGAACAAAAATACAACTAAAGGACTCAATTGCATAAAATACACTTTTATGGATTAATATTCTAAATAGCAATCCCAAGCTTTAATGTTGGGTCAAGCGTATCGGTCTTGTGGGGTGTGGGGAGACTTTTTATTAGAGTCCATTGGATTAGTTTTTTCTTATGTAATATGTTGGTAAACTAAAATTATATAAATCATTTATATCGCTTTGTCGAAAAGGAGACAATGAAGAAAAATGCAAAATTTAAATTCAATATATTCTTAACATTGCATTTATCAATATAAGATTTTAAAATTATCAAAGTTGAAAAAAACAATGTTTTGATTTTTCAATTTATTGCTAATGTCATTGTATTTTGAATGGTGAGAAATAAATAAAGTTTGAATCTGTTACTTGAACAAAAATACAACTAAAAGACTCAATTGTTTAAAATACTATTTTATGGATTAATATTCTAAATAGCAATCCCAAGCTTTAGTGTTGGGTCAAGCATATTGCTCTTGAGCGGATTGGGAAGATTTCTTATTAGAGTCCATTGCGTTAGCTTTTTCTTAAGTAATATGGTTGTTATCTAAAATTATATAAATCCTATGATATCACACTGTTGGAAAGGAGACAATTAAGGAAATTGCAAAATTTAAATTGAATAGATTCTTAACGTTGCATTTATCTATATAAGACTTCAAAATTATCAAAGTTGAAAAAAAGCAATGTTTTGAATTTTTAATTAATTATTAATGCCATTGCATTTTGAATGGTGAGAAATACATAATGTTTGAATATGTTCCTTGAAGAAAAATACAACTAAAGGACTCAATTGTGTGAAATACACTTTTATGGATTAATATTCCAAAAAGCAATCCCAAGCTTTAATGTTGAGTGAAGCGTATTGCTCTTGAACGAAGTTGGGGGACTTGTTATTAGAGTCCATTGCATTAGCTTTTTCTCAAGTAATATGTTTGTAGACCAAAATTATATAAATCATTTATAACACATTGTCGAAAAGCAAATAATTAAGAAAATTGCAAAATTTAAATTGAACAGATTCTTAACATTACATTTATCTATATAAGACTTTAAAATTATCAAAGTTGAAAAAAAGCAATGTTTTGAATTTTCAATTTATTGTTAATGTCATTGCATTTTAAATGGTGAGAAATACATAATGTTTGAATGTGTTACTTGAACAAAAATACAACTAAAGGACTCAATTGTGTGATATACACTTTTATGGATTAATATTCTGAATAGCAATCCCAAACTTTAATGTTGGGTGGAGCGTATTGCTCTTGAGCGGAGTAGGGAGACTTGTTATTAGAGTCCATTGCATTAACTTTTCTCAATTAATATGTTTGTAGATCAAAATTATATAAATCATTTATATCGCATTGTCGGAAAGTAGACAATTAAGAAAATTACAAAATTTAAATTGAACAGATTCTTAACATTGCATTTATCTATATAAGACTTTAAAATTATCGAAGTTGAAAAAAAGCAATGTTTTGAATTTTCAATTTATTGTTAATGCCATTGCATTTTGAATGGTGAGAAATACATAATGTTTGAATGTGTTACTTGAACAAAAATACAACTAAAGGACTCAATTGTGTAAAATACACTTTTATGGATTAATATTCTAAATAGCAATCGCAAGCTTTAATGTTGGGTCAAGTGTATTGCACTTAAGCAGAGTGGGGAGAATTCTTATTAGAGTCCATTGCATTAGTTTTTTCTTAAATAATATGTTGGTAGACTAAAATTATATAAATCATTTATATCGCATTGTCAGAAAGCATGCAATTAAGAAGATTGCAAAATTTAAATTCAACATATTCTTAACGTTGCATTTATCAATATAAGATTTTAAAATTATCAATGTTGAAAAAAAGCAATGTTTTGAATTTTCAATTTATTGTTAATGCCATTGCATTTTGAATGGTGAGAAATACATAATGTTTGAATATGTTAATTGATAAAAATACAACTAAAGTACTCAATTGTCTAAAATACACTTTTATGGATTAATATTCTAAATAGCAATCAGAAGCTTTAATGTTGGGTGAAGCGTATTGTTCTTGAGCGGACTTTGAAAACTTCTTATTAGAGTTCATTGCGTTAACTTTTTCTTAAGTAATATGTTTGCAGTATAAAATTATATAAATCCTTTCATATCACATTGTCGGAAAGGAGACAATTAGGAAAATTGCAAAATTTAAATTGCACAGATTCTTAACTTTGCATTTATCTATATAAGACTTTAAAATTATCAAAGTTGAAAAAAAGCAATGTTTTCATTTTTCAATTTATTGTTAATGGGATTACATTTTGAATGGTGAGAAATACAGAATGTTTGAATATGTTACTTAAACAAAAATACAACTAAAGGACTCAATTGTGTAAAATATACTTTTATGGATTAATATTCTAAATACCAATCCCAAGCTTTAATGTTGGGTCAAACGTATTGGTCTTAAGCGGAGTAGGGAGACTTGTTGTTAGAGTCCATTGCAGTAGCTTTTTCTTAAGTAATATGTTGGTAGACTAAAGTTATATAAATCATTTATATCGCATTGTCAGAAAGGAGACAATTAAGAAAATTGCAAAATTTAAATTGAACAGATTCTTTAGGTTGCATTTATCTATATAAGACTTTAAAATTATCAAAGTTAAAAAAAAGAAATGTTTTCATTTTTCAATTTATTGTTAATGCCATTGCATTTTGAATGGTGAGAAATACATAATATTTGAATATGTTAGTTGAACAAAAATACAACTAAAGGACTCAATTGTGTAAAATACACTTTTATGGATTAATATTCTCAATAGCAATCCTAAGTTTTAATGTTGGCTCAAGTGTATTGCTCTTGGGGGGATTGGGGAGACTTCTAATTAGAGTCCATTGCATTAGATCTTTCTTAAGTAATATGTTTGTAGTCTAAAATTGTATAAATCATTTCATATCGCATTGTCGGAAAGGAGACAATTAAGAAAATTGCAAACTTTAAATTGAACATATTCTTAACATTCCATTTATCCCTATAAGACTTTAAAATTATAAACGTTGGAAAAATATAATGTTTTGATTTTTCAATTTATTATTAATGTCATTGCATTTTGAATGGGGAGAAAAACATAATGTTTGAAGATGTTAGTTGATCAAAAAATACAACTCAAGGATTCAATTGTGTAAACTACACTTTTATGGATTAATATTCTAAATAGCAATCCTAAGCTTTAATGTTAGGTCAAAAATATTGCTCTTTAGGGGAGTTGGGAGACTTGGTATTAGAGTCCATTGCATTAGCTTTTTTTGATGTAATATGTTTGTAGTCTAAAATTATATAAATCATGTCATATCACAATGTCAGAAAGGAGACAATTAAGAAAATTGCAAAATTTAAATTAAACAAACTCTTAATATTGTATTTATCCCTACAAGACTTTAAAATCATAAAAGTTGAAAAAATACAATGTTTTGATTTTTCAATTTATTGTTAATGTCATTGCATTTTGAATGGAGAGAAAGACATAATATTTGAATATGTTAATTGATAAAAAAATACAAGTAATGGACTCAGTTGGATAAAATACATGTTTATGGATGACTATTATAAATAACAATCTCAAGCTCTAATGTTGGGTCAAGCATATTGCTCTTGAGGGGACTTGGGAGACTTCTTATTAGAGTCCATTGGATAAGTTTTTTCTTAAGTAATATGTTTGTAGTCTAAAATTATATAAATCATTTCACATCGTATTGTTGAAAAGGGGACAATTAAGAAAATTGCAAAATTTAAATTCCACAAATTCTTAACATTGCATTTATCCCTATAAGACTTCAAAATTATAAAAGTTGAAAAAATGCCATGTTTTGATTTTTCAATTTATTGTTAATGCCATTGCATTTTGAATGGAGAGAAAGACATAATATTTGAATATGTTAATTGATCAAAAATACAAGTAATGAATCCAATTGTATAAAATACATGTTTATGGATGACTATTATAAATAACAATCTCAAACTCTAATGTTGGGTCAAGTGTATTACTCTTGAGGGTACTTGGGAGACTTCTTATTGGAGTCAATTGCGTAAGCATTTTCTTAAGTATTATGTTTGTGGTTTAAAATTATATAAATCATTTCATATCTCATTGTCGGAAAGGAGACAATTAAAAAAATTGTGAAATTTAAATTCAAAAGATTCTTAACATTGAATTTATCCTTATAAGACTTCAAAATTATAAAACTTGAAAAAATGCAATGTTTTGATTTTTCAATTTATTGTTAATGTCACTGCATTTTGAATGGTGAGGAAAACATAATATTTGAATATGTTAATTGAACAAAAATACAACTAAAGGACTCATTTGTCTAAAATACACTTTTACGGATTAATTTTTTAAATAACAATCACAAGCTTTATTGTTGCGTCAAGCATATTGCTCTTGAGGGGACTTGGGAGACTTCTTATTATAGTCTATAGCATATGCTCTTTCTTAAGTAATATGTTTATAGTCTAAAATTATATAAATCATTTCACATCACATTGTCGAAATGGAGACAATTAAGAAAATTGCAAAATTTAAATTCCACAGATTCTTAACATTGCATTTATCCCTTTAAGACATCAAAATTATAAAAGTTGAAAAAATGCAAGGTTTTGATTTCCCAATTTATTGTTAGTGCCATTTCATTTTGAGTAGAGAGAAAAACATAATATTTGAATATGTTAATTGATCATAAATACAAGTAATGGACTCAATTGTATAAAATACACTTTTATGGATTAATATTCTAAATAACAATTCCAAGCTTTAATGTTGGGTCAAGTATATTGCTCTTGAAGGGAGTGGGGAGACTTCTTATTAAAATCCATTGCATTAGCTTTTTCTTAAGTAATAAGTTTGTAGTCTCAAATTATATAAATCATTTCATATCGCATTGTCAGAAAGCAGACAATTAAGAAAATTGTAAAATTTAAATTCAACAGATTTTTAACGTTGCATTTATCCCTATAAGACTTTAAGATTATAAAATTTGAAAACATGCAATATTTTGATTTTTCAAATTATTTTTAATGCCTCTGCATTTTGAATGATGAGAAAAACATTTTATTTGAATATCTTAATTGAACGAAAATACAACTAAAGCACTTAATTGTGTAAAATACACTTTTATGGATTAATATTCTAAATAGCGATCCCAAGCTTTAATGTTCGATCAAGCATATTGCTCTTGAGGGGAGTGGGGAGACTTCTTATTAGAGTCCATTGCATTAACTTTTTCTTAAGTAATATGTTTGTAGACTAAAATTATATAAATCATTTCATTTCGCATTTTCGGAAAGGAGACAATTAAGAAAATAATATGTATTGATAATAGTAAATAACTTATTAGTTATTAGGGCATACTTGAACACACTATGCCCCATATGGATATGGTTATGGATGTCTAACACACACACGTTCATCTACCCTAAGGCCCTACTGTGACCCTGGTTAGTGTCATGACCACGAATTTTTCAAAAGCAAAACCCCAATTAGGTCCAGCTCTGCAAGGCCTAGTTATAACATGCTTGCGATTGTTCTTATTACTGTTCTTTTACTTATCATCCAAAAGGATAAAAGCTATCCACCTTAAGGTCCTTGTACTCATAAGCATTACGATAGTAGTACTTACACTTTGTGTAAGATAGTAGGGACTAGAGACAACCTTCAAAAGGATTATTGTATTCTCAAATGGTACAAACTATTAGCCTTAATACAATAAGAGAAAGCATGTTCTCCTCCTTTAAGATATGTGTCATTCTTTTCCAACAATTTGTAAAGAGGTTAAGGTTTTTTATGCATCTCTCTCTTAGGCAACACACACACAATAGTTGATAATAATTAACAAGTCTATTTACTTTACATGTTTACAGTTGACTAAAGATGATTGCATCGATGTTAGTGAATTAATATGCTTTATACCCCTTACAAGCAGCTTTTAAGATGACCTACATCAATTAGAACCATATGAGAATCTTACACCCAAGCTTAAAATGCTTAAAGGTTAGATGTCTACCTTTAAGGATGTTAAACAAGAATTCTTCTTCATGTAATTAGGTGATTTTAGGTTTTTTCTCAAGACTAATCATTTGATCATATTATCTACCCAAGTATGAAAGCCAATGCCATTCTTATGTTCTCATCTTGATGTTTGAAAAGAGATTCTCAACATTTTGACATCTAAAAAATGGCAAATAAAGTCCGTATTGATCAAACAAGAGGATGTTCTTAATTCTTGAGGTTGCATTACCTTTCAAGCAAGCAAAAGTACATGTAGTTTTTAAAATAAGGGTCAATAAGTTTCTCTTCTTATTATCAAACTTAAACATGATAGGTCATTAGTTTTCCAACATGCTTTAAGCTTTATAATAATATTGTTTAATATCCAAATTTCACTAACACTCTAATTATCTTCATGTAGGCATGGATTTCAGCCAAATGATGACTTACGAGTGCAAATGTGATAGCATGACTATGAACACTAATTCTACAAAAAACAAACTCTTACTTATTGGTTTCTTTGTTAATGTATTGTTGCCAATGGCTAGGCTTCCCTAGCTCTACGAGACCATCGCCTTTGCACGAAACATAAGTGGAAAGCTTCACATATTAAGGACATGAGATCAAACTATCATCCAAATGGTTCAAATGAGTGCTCAATTTATGGTTTTGTTTAATGATGATCCTCATTCTTATATTGCAAACTTTTTTGAAATTTGTTATACTTTTAAGTATAATGGTGTGAGTTATGATGCTATTAGGCTTAGATTGCTTTCCTTTTCATTGTGTGATAAAACAAAGGGTTGGCTTAGCTCTCTTCCTACTAGATTCATTACTACTTAGGCTGCTATGAAATAAAAATTTTTGGCTAAAATTTTCTTTTTTTCTAAAATGACTAAAATAAGGAATGATATAACTACTTTTACCAAATTTGATAATGAGTCAAGGAAAAGATTTCTAGATTTTTTTAAGAAGTGTCTTCATCATGGTTTACCAATATGGCTTCAAATTTAAGCTATTCACAATGGTTTATACCCTTCTAATCATTATATGTTTGATGTAGCTATAAAGTTACCATTATGAGAAAGATACTGAAAGAAGCCTATGATCTTTTAAAGAGATGGCTTTAATAATTACTAATAGGGTAAGGAAATAATTACTAAAAAGGGAGCTAGTTTAACAAATGTTGATTCTTTTACTACTTCGAATAAATAGACTCTCTAGATAAATAGTCTAAGAGCATCATCAATGAGTATTTCATCCAAAGCGTTATGCGAATTTTGTGGTTAAGTGTAAAATGTCAAGTAAAAATCATTTTTCTTCTAGTTTTTTGTTTTTATTATAAGCATGCTAATTTTTTCTCATGGTGGTAGCACTAACTTAAATCCTCACTCTAATACTTCCAATCCATTATGGAAGGGTTATCTTAACTTTTCATTAACAAATAATCAAACTAAAGTACCTCCAGGGTTTCAACAACAAAATCAACAAGAGAGGAAGTAGGATAATAGTGCCAAAATTAGGTTCCAAAGTTAAGAGGCATCTAATAGGAATTTAGAAGTTCAAGTCAGACAACTTGTTAGTTTTGTTTTGGAAAGAACTCAAGGAGTTTTACCTAGTAGTACCAAAAAGAATTTGAAGGAGCAAGTGAAAGCCATCACTTTAAGAAGTGGCGAGCAAAGAGTAGAAAATAAAAAAGAGAGTGAAGAAGGTTGTGACCTAGGAGAGAAGACACCCTAAACCTATGAGCATTAAAAAGGAGAAAAATAATAGGTTCGAGTTATGGATTGAGGAAAAAATGATGATGGTGATAAGGAACAAATCTAGAAGGCTTCTTTATGACCCAAATGTTAAACCTTAGAAGTATAAAATTCCTTTTCCTCAAAGATTATTACAAGCTAAATTGAATAAGAAATTTGCTAAATTTTTAGAAGTGCTTAAAAAGTTGCATATTAACATTCCTCTTATTAATGCTATTTCATAGATGTCGAGTTATGAAAAATTCTTAAAAGAGATCCTAACAAACAAAAGGAAATTATAGTAGTTTGAGATGATGAAATTGAGTTAAGAATGTTTTGCAGTTGTTCAAAACAAGCCACTTCCTAAATTAAAGGATTCATGGAGTTTTTCTATACCTTGCATTATTGGTGGTGTTAATTGTGATAAAGCCTTGTCTGATTTAGGTGAAGTATTAATCTCATGCCTTTTGATCCTTTTAGGAAGCTTAGATTGGGAAAATTTTAACTTACCACCATTTCTCTTCAATTGGGGAATAAGAGTATACAATATCCAAAAGGAATGGTGCATAATGTCTCAATAAATTTTGACAAATTCATTTTCTTGGTGGATTTCATTGTACTTGATACGGAAAAGAGACTTTAAGCTACCTTTACTTCTAAGAAGACCATTCCTTATTACTAGGAGAGTTCTCATTGAGGTGTAACAAGGAAACCTTAGTCGTAGAATACATGATGAAGAGATAGTTTTTAATGTATTTAAGACTACGAAATGTCCTTCTAAGGATGAAAGGAAGTTTTTAAGTGTTGATGCTATGGATGATATAATAGATAGACATTTTAATATTTTTATGTTAGATGATTCTATTGAAAATTATATTACTAATGCTTTATATGGGCAAAATGGATTTTTAAGTGAGGAAAGCATGAAGATCATGCCATACATAGAAGAAAACTACAATGGACCACTCTTTAGAGGAGAAAATTTTTGATGGAAGATGGATTCAAATCTAAGGTTCAACTACAAAAGTGGCTCAATCCTAATATGCAAGAGATAGTGAAAAAGGAGGCAATCAAGTGGTTAAAAGCTAGTATTATTTTCTTATCTCTAATAGTACTTAGATTAGTCCTATTCAAATAATACCTAAGAAAGGTGGGACAACATTAGTAAAGAATGAGCATGATGAATTGATTCTTAAAAGGACAATAACAAGATGAATGGGGAAAGACTATAGAAAGTTTAATGAAACTATTAGAAAAAACCAATTCCGTTTTCCTTTTTTAGATGGTTATTCAACCTATCACTAAATACCTATTACACACAAGGATCCAAAGAAAGCAACATTTACTTGTCCACATGGTATTTTTGAATTTAGAAGGATGCCATTTGGGTTATGTAATGCTTCAACTATTTTTCAAAGATGCATGATGTCCTTGTTTTCAAATTTTGTTCATAATTTCATGGAAATATTAATGGATGAGTTTTCTATATTTGGATCTTCATTCAATGCAAGCTTTCATAATTTTTCTATGATGCTTAAGTGACATGAAGAGACTAGACTTGTATTGAATTGGGTATAATGTCATTTTATGGTTAGCGAAGGTATTAGTTCTATGCCATAAAGTGTCTAATAAGGGAATTAAAGTAGATAGAGAAAAAATATAATTAATTGAAAAACTTTTCCTCCCAAATCAATTAAGGATGTTAGAGATTTTCTTGTTCATATAGGATTTTATAGGAGATTGATAAAGATTTTTCTAAAATAGCTAGTTTTTTTACTAATCTTTTGGTTAAAGATGTAACTTTTGTGTTTAACAATGATTGTATGTGTGCTTTTGATTTGTTGAAAAGGAAATTAGTGATTGCTCCCATTATTGTCACACCCTAGGTGTAGTTCTAAGACAAAGGAAAGAAAAGAAATTTTATAATCATTTATTATGCATGTAGAACAATGGATAATGCTTAAAAGAATTATACAACTATTAAAAAATTAAAAAAAATTGCTTGCAATGGTGTTTGGTTTTGAAAAGTTTAGATCTTATCTAATTTTGTCCAAGTTGATTGTTTGCACTAATCATTTTGCACTTAAATAATTGCTTTCCAAAAATAACACTAAACCAAGGTTGCTTAGATGGATTTTTTTGTTGCAACAATTTGACCTATAAATTAGGGATAAAAAGGGAATTAAGAGCTTGGTAACTGATCGTTTGTCTAAATTAGATGGCGACCATATAGGGAGTATGAATGACCAAACTCTACATGATGATTTTTAGATAAGTAATTGTTTTTAGCTTTTTTGTATGTTATTTCTTTATCATGGTATATAGACTTTGTTAATTATCTTGTGAGTGATGTTTTGCCTCCTAACCTTTCTTTTCAACAAAGAAAGAAGTTTTATTTTTTATTTTTTATTTTTTATGTAAGGCATTATTTGTGGGAGGAGCCATTTCTTTACAAGATATATAGAGATGGAATGACTAGATGACGTCTACTAAAAGAAGAAGTTGGGTGTCATTCTTGGTTTTCCCATGACAAGGAAGTAATGATCACTTTAGTGCTTCTAAAACAACAACTAAGGTTTTACAATGTGAATTTTATTGGCCTACTTTATTTAAGGATGTCTATGCTTATGTGATTGCATATAATCAATCTCAAATGTCTAGTAATATTTCTAAAAGGAATAAAATACCTTTAAGCATTATTCTTAAGTGTGATGTATTCGATGTTTGGGGCATAAATTTCAAGGGCCCTTTTCCTACCTTGTTTCATAATGAGTATATTGCTATTGTTATGGATTATATGAGCAAGTGAGTAGAGGATATTAGGTGTCTTACTAATGACTCTAAGATGGTTATCTAGTTTTTAAAGAAAAATATTTTTACTAGATTTGGCACACCTAGGTATATCATTAGTGATGGAGGAAAAAACTTTTATAACAAGCAATTTGAGAATATTTTGATAAAATTTGGTGTTATCCATAATATTACTAGTCCTTATCATCCTTAAGCAAGTAGACAAGTTAAAGTGTCTAATAGGAAATTGAAGAGAATTTTGGAAAAGACTATTAGCTTATCTAGGAATGATTGGTCACTTAAGTTGGATGATACACATTGGGCTTATAAGAAGACTTACAAAACTCCTATTGATATGTCTCCTTATTGATTGGTCTTTGCTAATGTTTGTCATCTTCTTGTTGAGTTGGAACATAAGTCATACTGGACTATAAAGTTTCTTAACTTTGATTTACAATCTACAATCCAGCAATGGAGATTTTAATTGAATGAATTAGAAGAATTATGAAACGAAACTTATGAGAGTGCTAGAATCTTAAAAGAAAGGAACTAAGGTATGGCATGACATAGATATTAAAAAGAGGAAATTTTAAGGTGGTGACAAAGTTGTTCTCTTTAATTCTAAATTGCAACTCTTTCCTAGTAAGTTAAGATCAAGATGGAGTGGTCCCTTTGTGGTGACCAAGGTATTTCCCTATAGAGTTATTAAAGTTTTTTGATGAAACTGAGGGGACTTTTAAGGTTAATAGGCATCATTTAAAGCATTAAAATGAAGATAGTCCTCTTCCTAAGTATCAATCTACCCTTCTTTTGAAGGATCCTTGAGAATTGAGATATGATAGCCACTCAAGCTACTGAAACTGAAGCTGTCAAACTTTGATGGTGAGAATCCACACGCATAGTTGAGGAAGTGTAATTATTATTTTCAATACTACGGCGTGACAGAGGAAAGGCTAGAAACTGTGGCCATGCACATGGATCCATCACAATCAAACACTATTAAGGAGTTTTATAAGTTACAACAGATAATAGGAGTGAGAGTATACTAGGAGCGTTTTGAG
Organism: Bruguiera gymnorhiza; assembly: GCA_020883675.1. Classification (NCBI taxonomy): domain Eukaryota; kingdom Viridiplantae; phylum Streptophyta; class Magnoliopsida; order Malpighiales; family Rhizophoraceae; genus Bruguiera; species Bruguiera gymnorhiza. Next base: position 71,449 of record JAIRCJ010000258.1, read on the forward strand.
GAGCTCCATTATTTATTGCTAGTTAGAAATCCCTTGGTTACTGAACCATTTTTCATTTCGAGCTTTCTCAGTGAGCTTGACAATGGGATTCAGCTACTGGTGAAGATGTTCTAGCTAGCCACACTTAATTAGGCCTTCGAGTTTGCAGTCTTGTAGGAAGTAGCCATAAGTGTTGTTGGAAAAAAGGAAAAGCATAGTACTCTAAACAGAGTAGCTGAGCCACAAATGAATGTGGCCACAAAGGGAATTCAGGACCTATCCATAGGAACCTCAAACCATTTGTCATGGGATGAATTAAAGAGAGTCAAAATGTGCTATTGATGTGGGGACAAGTATACACATGGTCATCAATGCTCTCGGAAGCTGTTTGATGCACTGTAAGGTGAGGAGGTTAAGCATGATGCCTTAACGGTCAATCAGCCACCATTTTGGGATTATTGAGACGATTTTGGGTCAGAGAGGGTGTTAGGATCCATACCCTAAGTCCATTATCAGTGATGAAGGTAGTCTAATAGTATAGAATAATAGGTTGCTTAATATGTAACGAGAGTCTACTAAAAGTGTATATATATAGGTACTATAACGTAGGAGGGAGGTAGACAATGAATAAATTCAAAAACTCTATTTCCTCCATTCAATTGCTTTATCGCTTTCTCTTTATCCTTCTTTATCCTTATTTCCTTTTCTCTAAACTCTATTTTCTTCTCTCGATTACTTTCTCTCTTTCTCTCCCTTTCTCTCATTCTTCTCTCTCACACAATTAATTCATGGATTCCATTCCTTTAAGACCATAACAAATTAGTATCAAAGCACCGACCATAGGTGTTGCTCCGACTTTGGGTAGGAAGCATAATCTGAATATGGCAAAGAACACGAGACTCAAAGTGGTGGATGAGCAACTCTAATGATATAAGTAGTTGATACAGTTACTAGTTGAGAAGTTTTAACCATTGGAGTCTTTACCTGACTGAGTACAAGTACTAGAGATGCAACTTGTTGAGAGTGTCTGGGCGGAAGCTAAAACTGTAATGCAGCAAATGGTAGAGACTCTCACCATGCAAGCACCTATTCGGTACACAAACAAGGAAGGGGTGGTGGGAATGCCTGATAACTTTACGGAGCAAGGTATCCTTCCGTCTCTTAGAATTTAGCCCTTAGACTCAAGCAAAGGAAGTTTTGCTAAGGGATCGTTATGTGCTAGGAATTTAAGACCACCACCCAAGCCACTGAAACTAAAGTTACTACACTTTGATGGTAAGAATCCACATCCACGGTTGAGAAAGTGCAATCATTATTTTCAGTACTATGACATGATAGAGGAAAGGTTAGAAATCGTGGCCATGCATATGGATCCATCATAGTTAAATGCCACTAAGGAGTTTTATAAGTTATGACAAATAACAAGAGTGAGAGCATACCAAAAGTGTTTTAAGGAGCTCCACTACTTATTGCTAGTTGGACATCCCTCGCTTACTAAACCATTTTTCATTTCGAGCTTTCTCAGTGGGCTTGATAATAGGATTCAAGCATTGGTGAGGATGCTCTAGCCAACCACACTTGAGGAGGCCTTCAAGTTTGTAACCCTACAGGAAGTAGCCATGAGTGTTGCTAAAAAACAAGGAAAACAAAGTATTTTAAACAGAGTGGTTGAGCCACAAACAAATGCAACCACTAAGGGAATTTAGGACCTATCTAAAGGAACCTCAGATTGTTTGTTGTGGGATGAATTGAAGAACTTACTTATTGTGAGTTGGAAATCCCTCACTTATTGAACCATTTTCATTTTGAGCTTTCTTAATGGGTTTAATAATGGGATTCGACCAGTGGTGAGGATGCTCCAGCCAGCCACACTTGAGGAGGCCTTTGAATTTGTAACCTTGTAAGAAGTAGCCATGAGTGTTACTGAAAAAAAGGGGAAAATAGAGTATTCCAAATAAAGTAGTTGAGCCACAAACAAATGAGGGAAATTTAGGACCTATTCAAAGGAACCTCAGACTATTTGTTGTGGGATGAAATTGAAAAGAGTTAGAATGTGCTATCGATGCGAGGACTAGTACACATATGGTTATCAATGCTCTTAGAAGCTATTTTGTACATTGGGAGGTGAGGAGGTTGAGGGTGACACCCCACAGTCACTTAGCCACCATTTAGGGATCATTAAGTCCTTAAGAACAAGGACAATTTCGGGCCAATAAGGGTATTAAGATCCATACTCTAAGTCTATTACTAATGACGAGAGTAGTCCAATAGTATAAAATAATGAGTTGAGTAATATGTAATGAAAGTCCATTAAAAGTCTATATATATAGATATTATTATATAGGAGACGGGCAGATAATGAATTAATTAAAAAGCCCTATTTCTTTCGTTCAATTGCTTTATCTCTTTCTCTCTATCCTTCTCTCCTTTTCTCCAAACTTTATTTTCTTCTTTTAATTACTTTCTCTCTCCTTCTCTTTTTCTTCTCTCTCATACAATTTATTCACGAATTTCATTCTTTTACGATCCTAACATGGCCCTTATGCATATGGGCAACACTGTTGAAGAGTAAGGTCCTAGGGGGTGAAACCTAATGAAACACGACCCAATGAAACAACCCTAAAAGCCTGTCTGGAAGAATTCTCAAATGTCTTTTCCGAGCTCACTACCCTTACTCCCCCATGTGTACATGATCCTAGGATCATTCTCAAGAAAGGAGCCTAGCCCATAAATGCATGGCCTTACCAATACCTAGCTCTCCAAAAGAATGTCATCAAAGCCATAGTGAAGGAGATTAAGGATGTTGATACAGAGCAACACTAGTCTGTTTGCTGCCTTCACCATTATGGTGGAAAGGAAGGATAATTGTTGGTGATTGTGCGTAGATTACAAGGAACTGAACAATACCACTGTCAAAGACAAATTCCCCATTCCACTCATTGATCAACTACTCAACGAATGACATCTCTGAGCTGTTTCTTCAGAGTTTCATACTGGTTTTCTTGAACGACGTCCTGGTCTACAAAAAAACTTAGGATGACCATCTTCTTCATCTGCGCCAAATCCTACAATTACTTTGGCAAAACAAGCTCTATGCAAAATAGGTTTTTTGGCCCAAACAAAGGTAAAATATCTAGGCCATGTCCTTTTAGTTGTCGGAGTGGTGACAGATTTCAAAAGGGTTAAAGCAGTTTTGAATTGGCCCCTTACTAATCTTCGACAACGACTCAGGTTCCTTGGCCTCACCAACAATTACAATCGATTTGTTTGTGGTTATGCAAGAATCACCCATCCCTTGAATCAACTCCTTAAAAAGGATTCTTCTTGCACTTAGTTTGAGATGATGCATTCTCACAATTTGAGATGACTTGGGTCACCGCCCTTATTCTTGCCATGCCTAATTTCTTGCAAGAATTTACCATCGCAATGGACACTTCCGATACGAGTATGATGCATTCAATAAGGACATAGAGGACTACGTATGAGAATGTGACATGTGTCAATGTTGTAAATTCGATCCCTCTGCTTTTCCCAGGTTGTTACAACCACCTCCGATTCTAGGTGGTTTGTGGCAGGGTCTCACTGTGGACTTCATTGATCAGTTACCGTGAAGTATAGGAAAGGATACCGTTATAGAGGTTGTCGATCGATTCAATAGATATGCTCACTTCATCACCCAAACCCATCCATTCACTGCCAACACCGTCGCCAAAGCCTTCATTGACAATGTTTTCAAACTACACAGATTACCAGAACAGATCATTGGCGATAAGGATTCGGTTTTTTGAAGCCAATTCTAGCAAGAACTCTTCTGCCTTTAGGGTGTTCGAGTTAATTTCTCCACCACTTATCGCCCTCAAATTGACAATTAGACAAAAGTCATCAATCACTGTCTTGAGATGTACTTAAGGTGTGCTACCAGTGCTTACCATCATCACTGGAGTTCTTGGCTATCACTCGTGGAATGGTCTTACATGACTCACTTCCATTCCAGCATTCATATGACACCATTTTAACCCTTATAGGGCTACTTTGCTCCAATCCACCTCCCATGCATGTCAGGTGACTCGACCATTCCTTTAGTAAATCAGCAGCTCTATCTCAAGGAAGCCACCATCCGTCTACTACAATACTACCTCACCAAAGCACAAAACCGCACAAAGTAGTAATGTGATAGAAATCACTCAGAAAGAGAGTTTCGAGTAAGGGACTATGTCTTCCTCAAATTGCAACCATATCAACAACACTTTCTGATGCAACGTCCCTACTAGAAATTGGTTACTAGGTTTTTTGGCCCGTACCAAGTTCTTGCTAAGATAGGTAAGGTGGCCAATCATCTAACATTATCTCCCTAAGCCAAAATCCATTTCGTATTCTACATATCCTAGCTTAAGGTGAAGTTTAGTCCCACTCAAGACTTCACCCTTAAGTTGTCCCCTAAAATGTTGGACCTCTTGACCCAACCCATTCCTCTAGCTATCTTGGATAGCCAGATTGTTAAATACACCAACAGAGTAGTAACTTAGGTTTTAGTCCAGTGGTCTATAGGTGCCACTCCTACTTAGGAATCCCCCTTTTGTTGGATCCTTTCCCAACTTCTATTCATTCTCTAGACTAAAATTGATCCGGGGTCTTTCTTACCCTATAAATATTTATACTAGTCCTTTTCTTATCTCTAATAAATTGAAAATGAAATGGAGTTTGAAGTAATCAAATTTTCTAAACCTTAATTTTGTGTGATTTGGTTATGTCCTTAAAATAGTAATGGAATAATTAAAAGACAAGTATTTTAAAGAATTTCCTCATTTATAAAAATATATATAAAAATAAAGTAATATAAATAAAAAGAAGAAATAATAGTCATGAAAATAGTTTAGTAGTATAAAAAAAAACTATTTTCTTAAATTCTTTACATTAATGGATGAAAACTTATTAATGCAAGTAAATGGTCCAATCAAAACTTAGATTGCAATACTTTCAAAAACAATAATAAATTTGCTTATTACTCATTTTTAAAACTTAAAATATTTTAGAACTTGTATCATAAAAGTAGAAATTCTAAAATTAAATCTTTAGAATTGCAAAATTTTAAGAACCTATCAATTGACCAAAGAATGCCCAAATGGGCAAGTAAGTGGTTCAATAACCATCTTCAAATTAATTGCCCTTTTAAACTTTTATCTATAGATTAAATTTAAAATAACAATAACACAACCGTCTAAACAACCTTAGAATTCTTTAAATAAAATGAAGCTTGAAAAATTCCTCTCCTTCTATAAAAAGGTCAGTTTGATAATCATAATCTCATCTCTATTTTTGGTGCAAAAGATCACTATAAAAAAACATTTAAATACTTTCAAAAAATTCTTTAGAAAATCTTATTCTTATCATTAGTATAAAGAATCATTATAAAAACTATTTGAATACTTTCAAAAAACTTTTAGAAATACCTTTAAAAACTTTTAAAAAAATCTCATTCCTATTTATAGTATAAATAATCACTATAAAAATAATTCGAATACTTTTAAAAACTATTTAAAAAATCTCATTCCCATTGTGGGTGTGAGGAATTATCATTAAACCTATCTTAGACACTTTATTGTAAGGGATCACTGCAAAAAGTATTCCAACATTCTCTAAACTTTCAAAGGGATCTTTGTTAAAAGTGTTCAACAATCCTAATGCCCTAGTTGGACCACATATTCTCCATAAAAAAACTTCCCTTACACCCTAGTTTCCCCCTCCTATCTCATCAAAATATCAAAAACCCTAGTGTGCCCACGATGAAAAAATTAAAAGCCACACGCAAGGAAAAAATAATAATAACAAAAATTCCAAGCAAGAAAAAGCATAGAAGTAAAAATGGATGAACAATAATACTATTACTTGCAACAAGCACTGGGGTTGATTACAACCTTCACTAAATATAATCATACTCCTAAGCTTTAAAAGATCATAATAAAGCTAACTAAGTCCTGTTAATTTAAAAACAAGATGATCTTTTAAATCTTATTATAGTATTTCAATTTCATATAAAATGATTGGTAGTGACTTCAAATCTACTAGCAAGAATACCCAGGCCACCATTGATGTTAGAAGTCTAGGGGCATCGAAAAGGCTTTCAATGGTTGAACGTAGCTCGAATCGATCAGATCGTGGAGCTGCTTCCTCAGTTCAACGAGCTCTAGGGGTGCCATGCGATAAGGGGCCATAGCAGGAGGTTTGGCACCAGGTTCCAACTCAATGTGGTGATCCACATCTCGCTTTGCTGGAAGCTTCTTCGGCAGCTCGGAAGACATGATGTCCTTAAATTTGGTAAGGACCACTTGAATGGGTTGCGGCAGTGCGAGAGTTGGTGCTGCTACATCTTCCCCGTCGCTCAACTCCCTTATGGTAGCTACGTAATTTGGACCCAACTTGAGACCCCACTTGAATTGCAAGGTAGAAATCATTAATGGTTGAGACTTCTCCTTGCACTTCAAGGGGACTACTTGGATCTTGTGAGTGTCAACAACCATAAGAGATCTTAAGGCAGGAACAGGAAAAGCCAAGACTTCGCAGAAAAATGCAAGACCTAACACCACCTTAAAGTCATCCATGGGAACAATAGTAAAGTCCAACTTACCGGTCCATTCGCCAATCTAGACAGCTACTCCATGCACTATGCCTTAGATAGGCTTTGCTTCCCAGTTTATTGCTTTGATGGTGCCGATTCCCTTTGTCAGTTTGAGGCCTAGTCGGTTGGCCTCTTGCACATCCATGAAGTTGTGCGTTGCCCCTGTATCTAGCATCGCACAGGCTATTTTGCCATTAATGGCAATGTCAGCGTACAACAGTCCCTTCTCCTTAGAGACTGCTGGTGAGGTACGTTTTGTGAGATTACCCAATCGTTGGATACATCTCATGTTGACACTTTTTCGTTTTTTATGCCACATCAATATTTTGTATTCCACCCAATTACGCCAAAAAAATAAAAAAAAAAGAAAGAAAAACCTCCATATGTTTGATTTCATACGGCCTAATTGACTATAATATAATAGTTGAGTGGTCTTAGAGGTGCCTCTTGAACAATATGCTCGTGACATTTCGTATTAAAATGGCATTTTCTTCTTCAGTGACATTCTTTCATCATACAATTTTAGATCTTTCTTGTACAACTTAAGGAGGTTGATATGCTATTTAATAAATTGGTGTATAAATTTTACGAAATGACATTCAATATTACATACTCAACCTAGATTTGGTATTACAACTCCATAAACACTATGCAAACTCTCACCCTATGTTAGACGTAGAAGACATAATGCTATTTAAGCCACTGACATCACATTTATGAGTGACAAACAATTCTTATGTATTTGATAAGTAAGTCTTTCCAAGTTTGTGCTCAATCAAAGCTTATACTTAACCCAGAGTAAATAGACCTTATAATTAATTTCGTGGTATGATAAACAAAGAGTGGTATTTTTTACAATGGATCCAAATTCTAATGGAATTATGAAAAATAATTCAATTAAATATGATTTGTCATGCAATGTATGATCCTTCTAAAGTATGATTTCCAAAATTTACAGGAAGTTTTAGGGCTATCACACTCCTAGCATACAATTTTGAAAGTTTGGGATACAATTTATAGATCTTGGCGTACTATTTTGCAAAGTGTAAAAATTTAATGGGATGATGTGCAATTTATAATACTAGTCATTAGGTCAGTAATACAACAAAGTAAACTCTTAGATTTCTTTAAAAAAACAAATTTTCATCATAAATATTAATATTTCAAATTTTAAAATTAAATAATTTTACATAAATAATATTATAAATAATATATACTTGATTTTTGCAATAATTCTGACCATTGATATGATTGGAAAGTCCATTTTAACTTAAGAATTAATTTCTCTCTCATGAGTTTTATTGTAATTATATACTTTTAAATAAAATTTTTTTGTATATTAAGAAAATAATTTACTAGTTATAATATATATATATAATTTTATAATTTAAATTAGATATATTCATTAATACTTAAATTACATTCAAAATTATTTTTTTAATAATAAAATAATATATAAAATTATTTCTTACTCATTAGGCTATATTATGAATAAATTCTTAATAAGAATATTATTCAAAAAAATTTTAATATTATTAATTAAAAATATTATAATATTTTCCTACTTGATCCGATTAAAGTTTATTATATTAATCATTATGTGCATATGATGATCTTGCAAGTTTATCAGAATATCATAATATGATAAACCATTAATAGTAACTATGGTGGTTATACCGTATTTGACTAAAATACTCCATTTTGTACACTACAACACTTGTAATATATTATAAAAAGCTCATAAGACATAATTTTATAATGGTCTATAGTAATATTTTATAAAGACTTTCTTATTTATTTTAAAATAATAATGTGTACACTATTATAAGATAACATGAAATATATAATGTATATTAAAAATTCATCAATGAGTTTTGAGTATTATTATATTATATATCATTAATTATCATTAGTGCAATCCAAATTTATTTTGAGAATATATTCTCTACATAATATTAGTTGTAAACTTTCATATTAATTTACTATCACGAAATCAATTAGTATTTTATAAATACTCTTCATTTTTTAATCTTCTCCTTAATAACCAAATACTTTAATTTTTATTAAATTTGGTACCCTTTAAGTATTTGTCATTTTTAGAGAAAAATACTATTATGAAATTACTACATAAATTTTTAGCAATTTAATAATAATATCGACACCTTCGAGCCCTAAAAAAAATATCATAATTATAATGTATAAATTATAACTTTAAATCATATCATAAATTTTTCTTTTATAATAGATAAAATAATAATAAACAGTTTTCCGTCATTTCACAAAATTACTCATTCTCTTAATAAAAATAAATAAGTAAAAGTGAATTTTCTACTACTAATGTGTTTGTAAAGTCTAAATTTAAATATATAATCACTTGTAAATAGTTGAATTGTTTTGGATATGAGCATGTAATCCTTTATTCCTTTAAGTACCTCAATACTTTCTAATGATTCATTATAAAATTATTTTTACACTTACCTAACATTTCAACTATAAAATTGATATTCGATTTAATGAGGCTTATATCTACATTAAACTACCAATATAGAAACCTACAAAATTGATTCCATCTCCTTACATTTCACATCATTTTTTACTCTTATATATAAATTACATAATTATTTGGAATACTTGATCTCTTTTCACTTTGAGATATTTTTTAATATTATCTCTTGTAGTTTATTTATATTAGTTAGTTATGAGTTAGTTCTTTCAAAAAGTATTTCTTTATCCGAAAATTCTTTAATATCTAAAACAACATTTGGTGATATAATGAACAAAAAACTATTATGGATAAAGAAATATTAACTCTAATTTCTTTTATATCCATATTTTGACATTCATTACTCCTATTAATTTCACTATTTTCAAAGAATTACATTATCAATTTTTAAAATTTTTGAATTATAGTTATACACTTTAGATTTCTCTAGATAACTAATAAAGTAACTATTAATTTTTCGAGAGTTTGATTCTCTACAGGAGGATTCTTGCTTTTGCTAAATAACTCCAAATATTTAAGTGCCTTAAATTAGGCTTTTTTCACATTTGCAGTTCAATAAAGTACTTTGAATTTCTTTATTAGGAATTCTATTTCACAAATAGTTTATGGTTTGGATGGCATGCATCCACAAAAACTTGAGTTGGAAGGATTTACTTATTATACTCTTGACTATATTTGTTAAAGTATAATTATACTTTTCTATCACACTTTTTGTTAAAGTGTGTTTGATATAGTTTATCATACATATATATTATAACTTTTAAGGAATTTCACAAATAAATTTGGACATTACTCTAAATTATTATATTTTCTATAATATTTACCATCAATATAAGATCTTACAATTTTCACTTTTTATCTAATTACTTATAATTTTCTTTATATATATCTCAAGACCATCGAATGATTGATATTTTCATAAAGTAAATAGATATAACTATAATATAAAAAATTATCTATAAAGATGATGAAATAAAATTTTTTTATTAAGAATTGTAGTGTTAAAAGGTTCATAAATATTGGTGTATATAAGTTTTTTGATGAAACTGAGGGGACTTTTAAGATTAATAGGCATCATTTAAAGCATTACAATGAAGATAGTCCTTTTTCTAAGTATCAATCTACCTTTCTTTTAAAGGATCCTTGAGAATTGAGATGTGATAGTCACTCAAGCTACTGAAACTGAAGCTGCCAAACTTCGATGGTGAGAATCCACACGTATAGTTGAGGAAGTGTAATCGTTATTTTTAGCACTACGACGTGATAGAGGAAAGGTTAGAAACTGTGGCCATGCACATGGATCCATCACAGTCAAACACTATTAAGGAGTTTTATAAGTTACGACAGATAATAAGAGTGAGAGTATACTAGGAAAGTTTTGAGGAGCTCCATTACTTATTACTAGTTAGAAATCCCTTGCTTATTGAACCATTTTTCATTTCGAGCTTTCTTAGTGAGCTTGACGATGCGATTCAGCTAGTGGTGAAGATGCTCCAGCTAGCCACACTTAAGGAGGCTTTCAAGTTTGCAGTCTTGCAGGAAGTAACAATGAGTGTTGTTGGAAAAAAGGGAAAACATAGTACTCTAAACAGAGTAGCCGAGCCATAGGAGGTAGGTAGACAATGAATTAATTCAAAAACTTTATCTCCTCCATTCAATTGCTTTATCTCTTTCTCTTTATCCTTCTTTCCTTTTCTCTAAACTCTATTTTCTTCTCTCGATTACTTTCTCTCTTTCTCTCCCTTTCTTTCTTTCTTCTCTCACACACAATTAATTCATGGATTCCATTCCTTTATGATCATAACAAATTAGTATCAAGGCACCAACCTTAGGTGTCATTCCGACTTTGGGTAGGAAGCGTAATTTGAATATGGCAGAGAACACAAGACTCAAAGTGGTGGATGAGCAACTCTAATGATATAAGTAGTTGATATAGTTACTAATTGAGAAGTTTTAAGCATTGGAGTCTTTACCTAACTAAGTACAAGTACTAGAGATGCAACTTGTTGAGAGTGTCTAGGCGGAAACTAAAACTGTAATGCAGCAAATGGTAGAGACTCTCACCACACAAGCACCTATTCGGTACATAAACAAGGAAGGGGTGGTGGGAATGCCTGATAACTTTGCGGAGCAAGGTATCCTTCCGACTCTTAGAATTTAGCCCTTAGACTCAAGCAAAGGAAGTTTTGCTAGGGGATCGTCATGTGCCAAGAATTTGAGACCACCACCCAAGCCATTGAAACTAAAGTTACCACACTTCGATGGTAAGAATCCACATGCATGGTTGAGAAAGTGCAATCATTATTTTCAGTACTATGACATGACAGAGGAAAGGTTAGAAATCGTGGTCATGCATATGGATCCATCACAGTCAGATGCCACTAAGGAGTTTTATAAGTTATGACAAATAACTGGAGTGAAAGCATACTAAAAGTGTTTTGAGGAGCTCCACTTCTTATTGCTAGTTGGACATCCTTCACTCACTAAACCATTTTTCATTTTAAACTTTCTCGGTAGGCTTGATAATAGGATTCAAGCATTGGTGAGGATGCTCCAGCCAACCACACTCAATGAGGCCTTTAAGTTTGTAGCCCTGTAGGAAGTAGCCATGAGTGTTGCAAAAAAATAGGGAAAACAGAGTACTTTAAACAGAGTAATCAAGGCACAAACAAATGCAACCACTAAGGAAATTTAGGACCTATCTAAAGGAACCTTAGATTGTTTGTCGTGGGATGAATTGAAGAACTTACTTATTGCTAGTTGGAATCCCTCACTTATTGAACCATTTTCATTTTGAGCTTTCTTAATGGGCTTAATAATGGGATTCGACCAGTGGTAAGGATGCTCTAGCTAGCCGCACTCGAGGAGGCCTTTGAATTTGTAGCCCTATAAGAAGTAGCCATGAGTGTCGCAGAAAAAAGGGGAAAACAAAGTATTCTAAATAAAGTAGTCGAGCCACAAACAAATGCAACCACAAGGGTAATTTAGGACTTGTTCAAAGGAACCTCAGACTATTTGTTGTGGGATGAATTGAAAAGAACCAGAATGTGCTATCGATGCGAGGACTAGTATACACATGGCTATCAATGCTCTCGGAAGCTATTTCGTACACTGGAAGGTGAGGAGGTTGAGGGTGACACCCCACGGTCACTTAGCCACCATTTAGGGACCATTAAGTCCTTAAGAACAAGGACGATTTTAGGCCAAGAAGGGTATTAAGTTCCATACTCCAAGTCTATTACTAATGTCAAGAGTAGTCCAATAGTATAAAATAATGGGTTGACTAATATGTAATGAAAGCCCGCTAAAAGTTTATATATATAGATATTATTATATAGGAGGCGGACAGATAATGAATTAATTAAAAAACCCTATTTCTTTCGTTCAATTGCTTTATCTCTTTCTCTCTATCCTTCTCTCCTTTTCTCCAAACTTTATTTTCTTCTTTTGATTGCTTTCTCTCTCCTTATCTTTTTCTTCTCTCTCATATAATCTATTCATGAATTTCATTCCTTTACGATCCTAACATGGCCCTTATGCATCTAGGCAACATTGTTGAAGAGTAGGGTCCTAGGGGGTGAAACCTAATGAAACATGACCCAATGAAACAACCTTAAAAGCCTTTCTGGAAGAATTCTCAAATGTCTTTTCCAAGCTCGCTACCCTTACTCCCCCATGTGTACATGATCCTAGGATCATTCTCAAGAAAGGAGCCTAGCCCATAAATGCATGGCCTTACCAATACCTAGCTCTCCAAAAGAATGTCATTGAAGCCATGGTGAAGGAGATTAAGGATGTTGATACAAAGCAACACTAGTCTGTCTGCTGCTCTCATCATTTGGGTGAAAAAGGAAGGACAATTGTTGGTGATTGTGTGTAGATTACAAGGAACTGAACAATACCACTGTCAAAGAGAAATTCCCCATTCCACTCATTGATCAACTGCTCAACGAATTGGGAGGAGCAATTCTATTTTCTAAAAGTGATCTTTAATTGAGTTACCACCAAATTTGGATGCACCTAATTGACGTGCATAAGAAGACATTGAAAACCCACAATGGCCACTATGAATTTCTGGTTCTTTCATTCGCATTAACAAATGCTCCATTGACCTTTTAGGGCCTGATGAATGACATCTCTGGGCCGTTTCTTCGAAGTTTCATACTGGTTTTCTTGAGCGACGTCCTGGTCTACAAAAAAACTTGGGATGACCATCTTCTTCATCAGCGCCAAATCCTACAATTACTTTGGCAAAACAAGCTCTATACAAAATAGAACTAGCGTTTTTTGGCCCAAACAAAGGTCAAATATCTAGGCCATGTCATTTTAGTTGTCAGAGTGGTGACAGATTTCAAAAAGGTAAGCAGTTTTGAATTGGCCCCCCTACTAATCTTCAACAACGACTCAGGTTCCTTGGCCTCACCAACAATTACAATCGATTTGTTTGTGGTTATGCAAGAATCACCCATCCCTTGAATCAACTCCTTAAAAAGGATTCTTCCTGCACTTAGTCACTTGATGCCGATGATGCATTCTCACAATTTGAGATGACTTGGGTCACCGCCCTTATTCTTGCCATGCCTAATTTCTTGCAAGAATTTACCATCGCAATGGACACTTCCGATACGAGTATGATGCATTCAATAAGGACATAGAGGACTACGTATGAGAATGTGACATGTGTCAATGTTGTAAATTCGATCCCTCTGCTTTTTCTAGGTTGTTACAACCACTTCCGATTCTAGGTGGTTTGTGGCAGGGTCTCACTGTGGACTTCATTGATCAGTTACCGTGAAGTATAGGAAAGGATACCGTTATAGAGGTTGTCAATCGATTCAATAGATACGCTCACTTCATCACCCAAACCCATCCATTCACTGCCAACACCATCGCCAAAGCCTTCATCGACAATGTTTTCAAACTACATAGATTACCAGAACAAATCATTGGCGATAAGGATTCGTTTTTTTTTTAAGCCAATTCTAGCAAGGAATCTTCTGCTTTTAGGGTGTTTTAGTTAATTTCTCCACCACTTATCACCCTCAAATTGACAATTAGACAAAAGTCATCAATCACTGTCTTGAGACGTACTTGAGGTGTGCCACCAGTGCTTACCATCATCACTGGAGTTCTTGGCTATCACTCGTGGTATGGGGTTACATGACTCACTTCCATTCCAGCATTCATATGACACCATTTTAACCCTTATAGAGCTACTTTGCTCTAATCCACCTCCCATGCATGCCAGGCAACTCGACTATTCCTTTAGTAAATCAGCAGCTCTATCTCAAGGACGCCACCATCCATCTACTACAATACTACCTCACCAAAGCACAAAACTGCATAAAGTAGTAATATGACAAAAATCACTCAGAAAGAGAGTTTCAAGTAGGGGACTATGTCTTCCTCAAATTGCACCATATCAACAATATTGAGCTTCTAGAATACATATTGTAATTGATCTTAATCATTAAATAAGCAAAAAGAAGGGCATATGCAATGTGTGTGATCTATTATGCAATTCTTCGATCAATCAATACACTCTTCGTTCCTTTTCTGTGCAACCACTTTTCTCTCTCCTAATCCTTTTGATTCTTTTCTCTCCTTTGCAAATCACCTTCTCCACAAGATTGATTGGGCTTGAGGTTGATTCTTCAATTCATTCAACTTCCTACTTCATTATTCCCTAGATCCCTGAAGCTTCGGCATCAACATCTAGCCATAACCTATTTACCACCTTATCCCAAGACCAAATCTAAACTTAAGACTCACACATCTTTAGCATCAAACTAAACAAACTAAAGCACAGCTCACCATCTCACAGGCATAGTAAACCTTTTTTTTTTTTATCCTTTTCTACTTTTTTTTGAAGAAAAAAAGAACAAACAACTCTTTATTTCAAAAATTTTTTAAGAAAAAAAAAAGGAAAAGCCAAGGATAAGCAGGGATCCTCAACTTAGTGCTTAAACAAAAAAAAAAAAATTCTGGTACCTAAACCTATGAAAAATAGGTTTTCAAGGCACCGAAACCTTGAAGACTTCATAAAGATTTGAACGAGCTAAGGTTAAATCACATGGTAAATGGGTAGGAAACAAGGGAACCATTTAGTCCTAAATTATAATGCGGCTTGAAGGTCAAAAGATAGGGAGTGGTAGAGCCTGGTGGTCCATAGAGGGCAACGAGGCAATTTAGGGTTGAGAGAGACATGTGAGTCAGCTGAAAGTGTTAGGGTTTTCTTAAAGAAGAAAATTTATAAGAGCTTTAAAACATTGTCATTTCAACATCTGTGTGGCAACTCTCCTCTCTTCTTGAAATAGCGTCATTCTCACATCAAACAACATTGTTCTCTACGTTTTTACCACCTTGAATAGACTAATTGGATGGCCTAAGTTGTAGCCCTTTTGTTGGATCCTTTCCCAACTTTTATTCATTCTCTAGACTAAAATTGATCCAGGGTCTTTCTTACCCTATAAATACTTATACATGTCTTTTTCTTATCTCTAATAAATTGAAAATGAAATGGAGTTTGATGTAATCAAATTTTCTAAACCTTAATTTGATGTGATTTGGTTATGTCTTTAAAATAGTAATGGAATACTTAAAAGACAAGTATTTTAAAGAATTTCCTCATTTATAAAAATATATAAAAAAAATTCAAGTAACATAAATAAAAAAAAGAAATAATAGTCATGAAAATAGTAGTATAAAAAAACCATTTTCTTAAATTATTTACATTGATTGAAGAAAACTTATTAATGCAAGTAAATGATCCAATTAAAACTTAGACTCCAGTACTTTCAAAAACAATAATAAATTTGCTTATTACTCATTTTCAAAACTTAAAATATTTTAGAACTCATGTCATAAAAGTAAAAATTCTAAAATTAAATCGTTAGAATTCCAAAATTTTAAGAACCTATCAATTGACCAAAGAATGCCCAAATGGGCAAGTAAGTGGTTCAATAACCATTTCAAATTAATTGCCCTTTTAAACTTTTATCTATAGATTAAATTAAAAATAACAATAACACAACCTCCTAAACAACCTTAGAATTCTTTAAATAAAATGAAGTTTGAAAAATTCCTCTCCTTCTACAAATAGGTCAGTTTAATAATCATAATCTCATCTTTATTTTTGGTGCGAAAGATCACAGTAAAAAAACATTTAAATACTTTCAAAAAATTTTTAAGAATACCTTCAAAAAATTTTTAGAAAATCTCATTCCTATTTATAGTATAAAGAATCACTATAAAAAGTATCTGAATACTTTTAAAAACTATTTAAAAAATCTCATTCCCATTGTGGGTGTGAGGAATCATCATTAAACCTATCTTAGACACTCTATTGTAAGGGATCACTGCAAAAAGTATTCTAACATTCTCAAAACTTTCAAAGAGATCTTTGTTAAACGTGTTTGTCAACCCTAATGCCCCAGTTGGACCACATATTCTCCATAAAAAACTTCCCTTACAACCTAGTTTCCTCCTCCTATCTCATCAAAATATCAAAAACCCTAGTGTGCCCGATGGAAAAATTAAAAGCCGCATGCAAGGAGAAAATAATAATAATAAAAGTCCAAGCAAGAAAAAGCATAGAAGTAAAAATGGATGAACAATAATACTATTAGTTGCAACAAGCACTGGGGTTGATTACAACCTTCACTAAATATAATCATACTCCTAAACTTTAAAAGATCATAATAAAGCTAACTAAGTCCTGTGAATTTAACAACAAGGTGATCTTTTGAATCTTATTATAGTATTTCAATTTCATATAAAATGATTGGTAGTGACTCCAAATCTACTAGCAAGAATACCCAGCCCACCTTCGATGTTAGAAGTCTAGGCAGGTGCATCTCTTTCACAACCGTTATGTTCCTGTCATGGGTACACCGTGACTTGTACCCTTCTAAAGTATAATTTTTAAAACTTATGAGAAAGTACTTCAGTTTGGATTGTGGAGTGAATGAACTTCTGTGGTATAATTTTTAAAGATTCATGTATGATTAATGGTACTCGACGTACCATTTTGAAATGTACTTTAGTTGGATGGCATACAATTCTTGATGCTCGTCCTTGGTCAGTAGTGTAATAAAGTGAACGTCATGTGAACTCTCTCCCTAAAACTGGCACTTGGGAATGTGAGATAGTTGTTGCAAAAACTTTGACATTTTCTTCTTGTGGGCCATTCTTCTCTTATATTTAGACCTTTGGCATACAAAGGCTGACATGTTGTTTAATAGGTTAGCGTACAAATGTTGTGGAATGGCATACATTGTATCATACTTAACCTTGGTTTGGTAGCGCAACTCTGATGACACAATTTGAATTCTCACCCCATAAATTCTAGATGTGGAAAATGTGATAGCAACCAACATCGGGTTTGTGAGCGACTTAGTATGACAAACACGGATTAGTATTCTCTACTATGGCTGTGTATATTCTAGTACAGAGTGTACATTATTGCAACTAAATGTAATTTGTCATGTAATGTAACAATATTCTAAAGACAAGTTCTGAAACTTATGGGAAAGCACTTCAATTTTGGTTGTGGAGAGAGCACACTCTTACCATATAATGTTCGACGACTAACGTACAAACTTGTTGATCTCAGCATACTATTTTGCTAGATGTACCGATTTGTTGGGATGACGTGCAATTTTATAATACTTGTTCTTAGGTTAGTAGTACAATAGAGTGAACACCATGCGAAGTTAGGTTGCAGAGTGAGCGCGTTAGTGCTGTGCACTTTTTTAAAATTAGCTTATTCAGTATAGAGGTTGTGTAATATATGTCTTATTAGATGTATAATTGTGATGGGATTTTATACAAGTTGTTACACTCGTCTTTCCATCTATAGTCCAACAAAGTGAACACCATGATAACTTTAAGTCCAACAAAGTGTCCTTCTTTAGTTCTCTAGCGTAACAAAGGGGATCTTGCGGGATTCGCCCTTATGTATATTACAACATTACGTCGTGCTTGATTTGGCCTCACATTGAAACGTTTAGAGCTTTGTCGAGTCTTGGAATTGTATCGATTGAAAGTGGCATACAAATTCTGATAGATGTGGTATATTTTTGGGACGTGGCATATAATAAGTTCAAATTGGCGTAAAATGTTTGTTTGGTGAACAAACCTTCATTCCATAGTCATTGCTTGTCCAATGGGCGGACCTTGTGACAGGGACCCACAGTGTACGTTTTAGCCAAATGTTTGGTCGATTGACAAACTTATACGTCAACAAGTTTTCCCAAACAACTGTGAGGACCATTTGAGCCTTACCCTAGAAACCCTTGTAGCATTACGTTGTGGTTTAGTTTATCAACTGTGCACACATCATTATCTTGGAATACAAGTTTTTATACATAGCATACGAATAGTGAAAGATGACATGCAATATATATGAATCGCGGTATACCAAAACTCAAACTTGGATTAAAGTGTTTGGTCGGTTGACAAATAATAATTCATTAGAGCTTGAGTTGTATTAGGAGTCCTACGGGAGATGCACCCTGTGAGCAGTATGGTAGAGCATTTGGTTTGTTGTCACACACACCTTCCTTTCTGTTCATTCACAGTTGGGAGTATTATGTGAGATGCACCCTGAAAGTAATAGACAAAAGTCATCGCGGTGCAATTTTGCCCATATAATGTAGATAGGAGGTCGCACTTGTCATTTTTTCTCTAATACATTTTCAAATGTGGAATACTATTACTGGATTATGACATACATTATTTAGAGAGTGGCATACAAAAATTTGAAACTAGCATAAAATGTTCAATCAATATACAAAGTATTCTTTCTTTGCATTCTCCCGAAACCAAGAGAACTATACTAAGGCCAACCCCAAAATAACTAGAGTTCCATAATATGGTTCGATTTAGCACACTTGAAATGTAGTATAAGAAATTAAAATTGGATAAAAATGTTTGGTCAGTTTACAAAGTATCCTTCCATAGCAATTTTTGCAAAAGTAGGAGAGTTGTGTAAAGAGCAACCCCAAAATAACCAACATACTACGTTATGGTTCAAGTTAGCATACATCAAGCGATTGTAATATAGCACATATTTTTTTTTCTTTTGGAATACAAATTTTTGAATATGACAAACTATTATTGAACTATGAGGATCGTATTAGGAGTAAAATAGAACATATTATCGTGAAATTGGAGTAAATGCTTAGTTAGTTGGGAAAGTATCCTTCCTAGCATTTGTTGGACTCATTGATCTCTTCTTACGTGGATATATAACTCAAAATCTTTTATTTTAGTATTTTTAGGAGTTACAACCTAAAATAATTAAAGTGAATATAAATACATTTTTGGCTAAAAAAACCTAGCCAACCTGGTTATGAGAAAAAAAAAAAAAGAGGCTGTAAAAAGAGAGAGGAAGAATAAGAATGAAACATGAGTCTAAAACTGATGAAGAATAAGAATTTGATCATGAACAAGTTTGTGGTTTTATACAACAATTTGCTAATGATAATGTTTACAATCATATTTGCAATGAAACACATGTATGAACTTTATGGAGCAAACTTGAGACTTTGTATACTTTAAAGTCTAGTAATAACAAGTTATTTTGTTAAACAAAATGATGCAACTAAGATATAATGAAGGGAGTTTAGTTGCTGACCACTTGAATGAGTTTCAGGGTCTCATTGATTAGTTGTCAGGCATGGGCATTAAGTTTGATGATGAGGTTCTTAGGCTATGGTTACTTGCTACCTTACCTAATTTTTGGGAGACTTTTCAAATCTCACTCACTAATTCTACTTCTAGTGGTATTTTATGATTGGAACTTGTAAAAGGTGGTGTGTTGAATAAGGAGATGAGAAGAAAATCTCACGATTCATCATCATCCAAATTAAAGAATTTAATTATTGAAAAGAGGGGGAGAAGTCAAGGAAAAAGAAATGGTAAAAAGGGTACAAGTAAAAGTTGAAGTAAGTTAAGATCTAAGTACAAAAATGTCTAGTGTCATTATTATGGAAAAATGGGTTATATTAAGAAAAAGTGCTACAAGTGGAAGAGAGAAAATAAAGATGATAATGATAAAAATGAGAAGAAAAATATGAGTAATGGTTGTGTTGCTATTGCATCCACTTCTAGTACTCTTGACTTTATTATTGTTTATTATAAGGATGTGATTAATTTGACATCTCATGAAACTGATTAGGTCATAGATAGTGATGCTTCTCTTCATGTTATTTCAAGAATGGAATTCTTCACAACATATACTCTTGGTGATTTTGGAGTTTTGAAGATGAGTAATAATAGCTTAGTAGAGATCATTGACATTGGTGATATTTGCTTAAAGACTAGCAATGGAGTACAATTGACATTAAGGGATGTTAGACATGTCCTTGATATCTATTTGAATTTAATTTCAATAGGAAAGTTAAATGATGAAGGTTTTTGCAGTATCTTTGGTGATGGCTAATAGAAGCTTACTAGAGTCTCCCTAATTGTGGCACAATGTAGGAAATGCTCTAGTCTATATCTCATACAAGCTGCAATCTTTAAAAATGTTGTAAATGCAGTAAAGAATGATAGTTATATTAAATTATGGCATAACCAGCTTAGTCACATAAGTGAAAAGGGGATAAATTGTTTGGTAAGAAAGAACCAACTTCTAAACATAAAAAGTACAATTTTAAAGAAGTGTCCTCACTGTTTTGTTGGGAAACAAAATAAAGTTACTTTTAAGAGTCACTCACCTTTAAGGAAATTAGAGTTACTTGAATTGGTGCATTATAATATGTGTGGTCCTTCGAAAGTATGCTCACTTGGTGGTGCTCTTTATTCTGTGACTTTTATTGATGATCACTATAAGAAACTTTGGGTTTATGCTTTAAAGACTAAAGATCAAGTCTTTGATGTATTTAAATAATTTCATGCTTTGTTGAGAGACAGACTGGTAAGAAGCCGAAATATGTCCACAATGAGTATAGTAGTCCATTTGATGAGTATTGCAGAAAGTATGAGATCAAACACTAAAGGATACCCCCTAAGACACCATAGTTGAATGGCTTAGTAGAAAGGATGAATAGAATGCTGATTGAAAGGTTTAGAAGTCTTCTCTCAAATGAAAAATTGCCTAAATCCTTTTAAGGTAAAGTCTTGAATACAGTGACACATGTAATTAACTTGTCTCTTAGTGTTCCATTACAAGGTGATGTTCTAAACAAAGTTTGGTTTGGTAAGGAAGTCTCCTATGACCATTTACTAGTTTTTGGCTATAAGGCTTTTGTTCACGTCCTAAAAGATGAAATAGGGAAGTTAAATGTGAAGACTCTACAGTGTATCTTTCTTGATTATGGTGAAGATGACTTCAGGTACCATTTATATGATCTGGTTGAGAAAAGCTTGTAAGAAGTATAGATGTGTTTGTTGAGGATCAAAATATTGAAGACATTAAGAAGTCAACTCCTTAAATTAATGATAATCTTGTTAATATTGTTCCATTTCCTCAGACACCTCTAAGTGATCTAATTAATGTTCATAGCAATGTTTAAGAACATGATGAAAATATTCAACAAGATCATAATATACAGGGTATAGGTGATATTGATGCTCTTATAGAAGATCATCCACACACACCCTCACCTCCATTTTAGCCACAGAGGTCCAATAGAATTCCAGTGTCTTCCATTCGGTACTATTTATGTTCTATTACCCCCTCTCCCATCAACATTCTCATGAAACTATAAGGACTATGTCAAGGGTAAACTCTAAAATAGTAACGCATTACATCGTGGTGCAATTTAACCTGCATAAAAATATCTAGAGGTTGCATGTGTCATTTCTTACAACTTTTTACCAGTGACACAATTTTTTGTAATTAGCATGTAATATTTGGCCAATGACATGAAAAAACTTAAAACTGGAACAAACATTTTCTAGGTTGCTAAAGTGTACTTATTATTCAGCTTGCTAAACTAGAATGAAACATTGAAGTTCCCAACTTCACCCTAGGATCTACTAGTTTGTGATACTGAGAGGGGGGGTGAATCAGTATCACCACAATTCACAATTCGCAGGAAAGTGAACAACTTCAATCTCTTCTTAAAAGCGAACTCTTTCTCAGATTCGACTAAGGTAGATCTATTGCTACCTACTAATCACAATAGTCCCCAAAGTCACCTTTCAGACACCTTGCCTAATAGACAATTCAGATGTTCTTGTTTAGGTCTTTGTTAGGTTATGGGTTGGCTGATACTTTAGCTGCGTTCACAACTCAATTCAAAACACAGAACGTAAAGCAAATTAAGGACACACGAGATTTACGTGGTTCCGTCAACGTGACGTACATCCACGGTGGTAGGGACTCTCCCTTACCGAGACTATCCACTATACTTGAGAATTATAGTTACAATGGATGTCTTAATCTTCTGCTCCTTTCACTATTGCAATTACTAAGCAAATACAATACAAAGAGTGTCACTTACTGTGTCTACTCTTCTTCTAGCTTGTCTTGCCTCTGTTGAATTGAAAGGCTGCTCCACTGCCGCTTAGAAGTTCACCGCAACGCTCTCTAACCTCTCTTGAAGAAATCTAGAAATACGTTGAGTTCTTTCTGATGCTTCGCCAAATTCCTTCTCTAGGTTGTCTCACACAGCTCCTGCTTTCACCGTCTCACGGTTTCACAGCTTGCACTCAAGCTTCTGGTCTGCCGTTTCACGTCTCACAGCCTGCCCCACGCTTCTGATCAGTCACGCCGTTGCACGTTCTGGTCTCACGCTCCTGGTCTGCTGTTTCACGTCTCTTGGCCTGCCTCACACTACTGGTTTTTCTGGTTCACGTCTCTCGGCCTGCCTCACGCTTCTAGTCTGCTGTCTTCTCTTCCGGGTGGTCTCACGGATACCAGGTCTGCTGTCTTCTCTTCCGGGTGGTCTGTTTCTTATTTCTCCTCTTGCTGGTTGTGCGTTTCTGGTTTGGTTGCAGGATGTGTTTCTGGTTTGCTTGCAGGAGGCGTTTCTGGTTTGCCTGCAGGATGTGTTTCTGGTTTGCTTGCAGGACGTGTTTCTGGTTTGCTTACAGGACGTGTTTCTGGTTTGCTTGCAGGAGGTTGCACGTTTTGGTTTGCTCTCCCGGTGGTGACGTTTCTGGTTTGCTCTCCTGGTGGTGTTGTTTCTGATCTCTTGCCGTTCTGCTCTCTCTTCCTTTTGGCCGGTTGCTGTAGGGTTGCTGTTTATTCAATTGTGTTGGCCCTCTGCCCTAGTTTTTTCTTCCAAGGCCTTTATATACTCTCTTCCATAAAACCCTAATAGGGCTTACATGGCGGATTTACGTTCTTGCCCTTACGCGGCAGATTTACTTTCTTGCCCTTCCATGTGACTTTACTGCCCTTCCATATGACTTTACTCTCTTGCATACTTAACCCTAGTTGACAACAATTACAACCCATACAAGGCTGTGGGAACAACAAACATTTTCTGGGTTGCTAAATTAGAATAAAAAATTTTCTGTTAGACCTATTAAAAAAATATTTTATGGTGAATGACCTAACAACTCCAAGTGTAGGGGTAGGTGCTCACAACCGCTAAAGCATTATGTTGTAGTCAATTGGACCCTTCAAAATTAATATTCAAAGCTTTTCGTGTTATTTGGTGGAATACTAAGTTTTAACGTAAGCATACAATTTTAGAAATGTGTCTTATAATTTTTAAATAATCTCATGCAATAACTAGACAACGATGTGATATGTTCGGTTGGTCGACAAGTTGTCTTTTTGTAGAGTTCACTTCTTATATAGGAGGCACATGACAGATAAATTCCAAAGGGTGTGTTAGAGTAAAATATTTGGTCAGTTGGTAAACACCACTTAATTATTCATCTCAAGCAATATACCAGACTCTGCAATATACACCACCAAAACCACTAAAGCATACATGTTGTCGTTAGTTAATGAACATTTGATTGTGGGGACGTAATTGACCACAACATAATGCTTGAGTGGTCTTGGGAGCATGTCATGCACAGTCAAAGGCGTTGCTTGAGTTCAATAATTAAGTGGGGTTCATCACCTGACATAACATTTTACTCAAATGTACAATTTAACGCCCATCTCTCTTATTCTTCCTATTAAAGAAAAGGCAAATAAAGAAAGACAACTAGCTTTGGAACCAACCAAGATGTTATGCTACCTTCCAATTATTGGATGCTCCTTTCAAAATTTTATATGATACATCGCCTAAACTGTATGCCAATATCAAAACTTCATATTCCATCCGATGTCCAAAATGTTAGGTGCATCTCGCATAATATTGTCATTGTCTGAGGTCAATGATTGTAATACCCCTCCTATATCAGAAAGAAATAGAAGGGAGAATGATTTATAAGTTAAATAATAATATAAATAAAGTACTAATTAGATCTTTTTTACGCTATAATGGCCCAAGTTTGTGTGTGAATCTCTTTTCTGTCTCACTACATGCGATGATGCATAGGTCCATGTGAGGGCTTAAGTTATTACAAATGGTATCAGAACCTTACACTAGTCAGAAGTGGAGAAGTTAGGTGCCAACAGGGTGAGAGCCACTTCTTTCACCTGTTTAGCTTGTGGGGGCTACTGGGGGCTATTTCTACAATCTTGCCACCTAGTGATGTGATCCTATGATTTTGTATCTTGTAGTGACGAGGATGTCGTTTATCTAACGAAAGTCGACTGTAATATCCTCTCACATCAAAAAGAAAGAGTTGTGATAGATAAAACATCAATTGGATCTTTTTTAATTATAGTGGTCCAATTTGGTGTGAAATTTTTTTGTCTATCTCATTACCACGTGATCCTTCTAAAGTATGATTTCCAAAATTTACAGGAAGTTTTAGGGCTATTACACTCCTAGCATACAATTTTGAAAGTTTGGGATACAATTTATAGATCTTGGCGTATTATTTTGCAAAGTGTAAAAATTTAATGGGATGATGTGCAATTTATAATACTAGTCATTAGGTTAATAGTACAATAAAGTAAATTCATAGATTTCTTAATAAAAACAAATTGTCATCATAAATATTAATATTTCAAATTTTAAAATTAAATAATTTTACATAAATAATATATACTTGATTTTTGCAATAATTCTGACCATTGATTTCATTGGAGAGTTCATTTTAACTTAAGAATTAATTTCTCTCTCATGAGTTTTATTATAATTATACACTTTTAAATAAAAATTTTTTATATATTAAGAAAATAATTTACTAGTTATATATATATAATTTTATAATTTAAATTAGATATATTCATTAATACTTAAATTACATTCAAAATTATTTTTTAATAGTAAAATAATATATAAAATTATTTCTTACCCATTAGGTTATATTATGAATAAATTCTTAATAAGAATATTGTTCAACAATATTATAATATTATTAATTAAAAATATTATAATGTTTTCCTACTTGATCCAATTAGAGTTTATTATATTAATCATTATGTGCAAATGATGACCTTGCAATTTTATCATAATATCATAATATGATAAACCATTAATAGTAACTATGGTGGTTATACCGTATTTGACTAAAATACTCCATTTTGTACACTACAACACTTGTAATATATTATAAAAAGCTTATAAGACATAATTTTATAATGGTCTACAATAATATTTTATAAAAACTTTCTTATTTATTTTAAAATAATAATGTGTACACTATTATAAGATAACATGAAATATATAATGTATATTAAAAATTCATCAATGAGTTTTGAGTATTATTATATTATATATCATTAATTATCATTAGTACAATCAAAATTTATTTTGAGAATATATTCTCTACATAATATTAGTTGTAAACTTTTATATTAATTTACTATCGTGAAATCAATTAGTATTTTATAAATACTCTTCATTTTTTAATCTTCTCCTTAATAACCAAATACTTTAATTTTTATTAAATTTGGTACCCTTTAAGTATTTGTGATTTTTAGAGAAAAATACTATTATGAAATTACTACATAAATTTTTAGCAATTTAATAATAATATCGACAACTTCAAGCCTTAAAAAAATATCATAATTATAATGTATAAATTATAACTTTAAATCATATCATAAATTTTCCTTTTATAATAGATAAAATAATAATAAATAGTTTTCCATCATTTCACAAAATTACTCATTCTCTTTTCACTTTGAGATATTTTTTAATATTATCTCTTGTAGTTTATTTATATTAATTAGTTGTGAGTTAGTTCTTTCAAAAAGTATTTTTTTATCCAAATATTCTTTAATATCTAGAACAACATTTGGTGATATAATGAACAAAAAACTATTATGGATAAAGAAATATTAACTCTAATTTCTTTTATATCCATATTTTTACATTCATTACTCCCACTAATTTCACTATTTTCAATGAATTACATTATCAGTTTTTAAAATTTTTGAATTATAGTTATACACTTTAGATTTCTCTAGATAACTAATAAAGTAACTATTAACTTTTTGAGAGTTTAATTCTTTACAGGAGGATTCTTGCTTTTGCTAAATAACTCCAAATATTTAAGTGCCTTAAATTAGGCTTTTTTCACATTTGCAGCTCAATAAGAGTACTTTGAATTTCCTTATTAGGAATTCTATTTCACAAATAGTTTATGGTTTGGATGACATACATCCACAAAAACTTGAGTTGAGAGGATTTACTTATTATAATCCTGACTATATTTGTTAAAGTATAATTATACTTTTCTATCACACTTTTTGTTAAAGTGTGTTTCACATAATTTATCATACATATATATTATAACTTTTAAGGAATTTCACAAATAAATTTGGACATTGCTCTAAATTATTATATTTTCTATAATATTTACCATCAATATAAGATTTTACAATTTTCACTTTTTATCTAATTACTTATAATTTCCTTTATATATACCTCAAGAGTATCTAATGATTGATATTTTCATAAAGCATATATATATAACTATAATATAAAAAATTATCTATAAAGATAATGAAATACAATTTTTTATTAAGGACTGTAGTGTCAAAAGGTTCATAAATATTGGTGTATATAATTTCAAGAAACTAGGCATTTCAATATTATTATAAGATCTTATAATTTTCACCTTTTGTCTAATTATTTATAATCTCCTTTGTGTATACCCTAGCGATATCCAATGATTGATATTTTTATGAAGTAAATAGACATAACTATAATGTGAAAAATTATCTATAAAGGTGACGAAATTCAATTTTTTATTAAGCATTGGAGTGTCGAAAGGTCTATAAATATTGGTATGTATAATTTCAAAAAGGTAGGTACTTCTTGTGGCTTCTTTAATGCCCTATTTCATTTGTTTTACACTTAATGCAATCCATAAATATTCTAAGATAAGTAAAATGTACATTCAAAAAATCTCATTATTGATCAATCTCATTAATATTTATTTGGATATATGACTTAAACATTTATGTCACAAGTAAATAAAATTTCATTTATCATATTACACTTAATTTTAATATTATGATGTATGGTAAGTAAGAACTTTTTTAAATTTTATTATATTTCAATTGACATGAAACATTAATAAAAATGGATTAAAACAATCAAATTATAATGGATCTTTATATCGTTATGGATGTATAAATAGTAACACTAGGATTAAACTACTAAATATTATGAGGAATTTTAATTAAATTTGATTCAATATATACCAAAGTATTGAATTTTTTCTTTTCTTTTTTAAACTAAACCTTACATTTCAGATAATTTTTCTAATAGCGTCTAGCATTCTTTACAGAAGTGAAATTGTCACCTTTTTGTTTCCTCTTTTTAGCCTTAGTATAAATAGGCTCTTTCTTTTCTTAAATTAGTTGACTTTCACTTTCATTCCTTTTCCTTTATTTTTTGTCTATAATATTAATGAAGTTACTCATTAATTTTTCTATTTCATTTCCTCTTAAATGAGTATATTAATCAATTCATTAACTTTCCACTTTTCCTTTATAATATTGTAATGAATTTAAAATGGCTCATACTTAAAAGGTAATGAGTTCAAAATGAAGTATACTAAAAAAGAATTATCTACTATTAACCATGAAGTTTCAAAACTTACAATAAAATTAGTCATTTTAATAACCTATTTTTACATAGTTGGCAACTCAATAAACTTTAAGGTGATAAATTCTATTATAAAAGTACCAATAAATGATTTGTTTGCAAAATAAAATTGTCATTCCACAAACTATAAATATTCTTTTGTATCTTCTATTTGTAAAATAATTTTATTAATGTTATTGGCAATAATTACTCTTATAAATATATAGCTTAACTTATTGTTTTACTTTTATATTTATTATGTTAATTCTCTTCTTCATTGCCTAAATCTATAATAATATTAGACTTACTCATTAATAATACAAGTCAAGATTCATAATACCTAAGTGAAAAATTGACTTGTTTATATCATTTTAAGAAATTTAATTTAATGAACAAAACAAATGAAACATGCAAATGTATCAAACTAGTTATATGACTATAAATACTCATAATTAATTATAAGTCATATAAAATAATTAGAGTATATTGTAATTGTAGTTCTTCTTTACAAAATCCTACAATACATTATTATAAATAATACCATTAACTTTAATAGGTAATTAAATAGTTTTCAATGAAATATACTTGATATCTTTGGATAAACAAATATATTTAACTAAAAATATTAATAAATCTCAATTATATTATTAATAATAGAATAATAATTTACTTTTGAGTAAATCCTGAAATTTCAATAATTAATAATATTAATTTATCAAATCATTTTTCATTATAGGTATTTATTAAAATTATAGATAAATAACTTATTTATATATGTTGTTAAATATATAAATTTGCTCAACTTAGTTTTATCTTTTTATTTGGTATTCTCTTTATTCCATAATTATTTGTTTTTTTTGTTTTCCCAAGCATACAATTCATTCAATAAAGAAGTTGCATGTCTCCATATGCCCACTATGAATACCAAGTCATGTTGTCGTGTGGTTTGTCTTTTTTTGTGCAAGTTTAGATTTTTTTTCCATTTTAATGAAAAATTGAGTTTGGCACATTACATTTATAATCTCTTCTTCTTCTTCTTCTTCTTCTTTTCTCTCTTCTTTTAAAACTCATGATAATGGGCAAAGCAAAAAATTCTACACCCATGCCTACTAAATTGTGACCATTAGATTTGAAATATTTTGTATTTACCATCAAATTAAAAGTTTGTATAAAACTTGTTACATGTTAGACTTGTGATTATGATAAATCCAAGTTTAAGAGTGAGTTATAGATATATAATAAAAAGTGTAAAAATAATAAATTAGCGTTATGTTTTTCATAAAAATCAAGTAAGCTAATTTTCTTTTAATTTAAATTTTAAACAATTAAATAAAATTGAAATTGATTTGGTTATTTATTATAATTAGTATTTTGGTTAATTTAAGATTTTAAACTTATATTAAAGGAATTGAATGAAATTAAAACAAAATGATTGATTAAAAATAAAGTATGTCATTTTTGTGTGTTGATTATAATTAAATTCATAAGTGAAATACTAATCAATAGTATTACTATACTACAAGCATTAATCTTAAAAAGAAAAAAATTGCTTTGGTTAAAAAATTTAATATATAAAATTGAGTAATTTGGATAAAAGAAAGAAAAAGAATAAAAATGTAAATTAAGTATACTTAACTTTATAGTGTAAAAAAGAAAATTAGATATATTTTGAAATTTTAATTTTATTAAAATACTAAAAATGACTACAAAATAATTACTAAGGCCATTTTGTGTATAAAATGTTTTTTTAAGGCCATTTTGTGTCCAAGATATTATGTCAACAAGTAGTAGAGATTATCTACTGAAGAGGTAGAGAATCTAAGTTTAACCTTTTCTTTTTCCTTTTCGAAATTTAATTTCACACAATTTCACACTTCTAGATAGAGTAAATCAAATTTTGACTTCCCCATCTTGGAATTTAATACTTCTTCCACTTGTTTATTAACTTGTTTAACAAGTTCAACTGCTTTTTCCAATATCCATTTTTCAAGTAATTTAACTCGATCCCAAGCAATTGTTTTAGGAATCATAATATTAGATTTCCCCTTTATTAGTATATTTTGCTAAAATATCTTTAATTCTTAGAACGGTAGAGTTAATAATGTTATAATATATCCTGTAAATAAGGATTAAATTTTTAGAAGTAGGTATCATATCAAATCCCTCAATTTTAATGTCTAAACATAGAGCATGCATAGGAAAATAAAAGAACTAAATATGCCTATCACTAAGAGCAGATTCAGTTACTCTTAATAATGAGTTATGAAATCAGTTATGTCTTTTATTTCTAACATATATAATTATTAAGTTATTTAAACTCAATCTAATAGTAGGTTTTAATACTACTTACACCATCCCAATATGGATAAATTTACATTTTTACTAATGCGAGTCAATAATATTCTAAGATAGCAAAAAAAAATCATTGTAACCTTGAGTAAAGGGTAAAGGTTCTTTAACAATTTTAATAACATAATTGACTTTAGAAACGAAACTTCCATATTTATAAACTGAGGAAGACAATGAAGAAGGAAGAGTCTAATTCTGTAAATAATTATTATTTAAATTTTTACCAATTACTATTTCTTTATTTCTATTCCTAGAAAAACCATCACTTTTAACCAATCGATCAAATCTTAACCTATTTAAAAGAACAATATTCCTTTAAGGTAGTACAACTTGGGGTTTCAATAATGAGACACTAACAAGTTTAAACTTTCAACTATTTAGAAGAACAATATTCCTCTAAGTTTAAGACTCTAATACTATACCTATCTTGGTAACATAAGATCATACTCACAGAGATATATAACATAGGTTTTAAACCAATTTGGAAATCTTTTTGGGTCATTTGGAAGTTGTATTTAAATGAACCAACTAAATTTTGTTTGCCTATTTTCATATAATGAAGCTTTTTCTTGTACTTCAATATAATCGAAGTAATTATAGATTTTAACATTCCATCATTCTTTTAGTTCTTAGTAGCCAAAGAGATCCACCTACCAATTCTCTGGATAAAGAATTTTCTTTATCATAACCAAATCTCTAAAGCCATAACCAAATCCTTTTCCATATCCTCTCTCTATGGGTTTAATCACCATCGAGCCTATTTCATGAAGTATATCTGCTGATAATACAAATAATCCTTTATATTATTATAAGGATACATATCATCTTTAAGATAAAATTATGTGACCTCATTATGATCAAACTGAGTATAATTATTTTCAACAACACATAAAAAAATATGTGCTTAGGGATTAAAAGATATGTAATAGATTTATCCAAAGCTTGCTCATAAGTATCATCACAAAGTTTATTAACTTCCTTTTCTTTTGCACCTTTAGCTAGTGAATTAATTGACTTTGTTGGAAACTAGGGCCTTTATATAAGAGGCCTTTTACTCATCTTTTAGTTTCCTACAAAAATTCATGAGCTAAGAAATTTGGCACAGTGTTAGAATTTCTTTTAATAAACTTAATATTAATATCAAATACAAAAAATATTCCTTGCCATCTAGCAAAAATTTGTTTCAAGGCAATATTTTTAATATCTTTAGTAGGGACATCTTTTACTAACTTACAGTCAATTCTTAAAATGAATTCCTGATTTAACAGATTACTTTCAAATTTTTGAATACATTGCATAATAGTAAGATTTCTTTTTTAATAGTAAAGTAATTGACTCTAACTCTTTTCCATACTCCTGAAGTGAAGCAAACGAGTTGTTCTTTTGAGTTAATCCTTTATTTGAGGATCCTTCATAACTCTTATCTTATACATCAATTTTAACTATTTTAAAGGCATTAGGATGAGTAAGAGTTGAGCATGACAATTATTTTGTCTTCAATTTTATCTTTTTAACTACCTTAGTATACTCATTTGTCCATTTGGGAGGATTTTTCTTTAATTTTTCAAATAAAGGCTTAGTGTCATAAACTAATTCTTTATAAAATTTTGAAATATAATTCAAACATCCTAAAAACCTTTGCAATTGTTGTTTTTCTCTAATTTTATTAGGAAATTTAGAAGCAAACTCGAAGTGACCAAGGAATTTGACCCTAGTTTGGAATAATTTCATCTTTTTAATTGATATGACTAATCTAGCTTTTTCAATAACCTTTAAAAATAGGATTAAATGTTTAAAATGTTGTTCTATTGTGTTAGAAAATACTAACACATCATAAATATAGACAATAGTAAATACTGTATAAGTATTCAATATTTCATTTATAATCTTTTGAAATTCATAAGGTGCTTTTTTAACCCAAAAGGGCATTACATTCATTATAGTGCCTGAATGCTACTATAAATATTGTTTTATACTTATCTTTTTCATGAATCTAG
The DNA here is from genome assembly GCA_020883675.1 of Bruguiera gymnorhiza. NCBI lineage: Eukaryota > Viridiplantae > Streptophyta > Magnoliopsida > Malpighiales > Rhizophoraceae > Bruguiera > Bruguiera gymnorhiza. The sequence goes on from JAIRCJ010000258.1 coordinate 103,960, forward strand.
ATTTGCAAATAACCAAATTTCATATCAAATTTTTAAAAATACTTGGATTTCTTAAAACCTATTAAGCAAATATTTTTTATTAGGTATAGGATACCTAATCCATCTTAAGGTCTTATTTAAAAACTTATAGTTAATATTTTCAACATAAAATGTTAGGAAACTTTATGGGTTGTTACTTTTTCTAATAAGCCCTTTCTTTAAAAGATCATTTATTTCCTTTTTACAAATCTCTAAATGCTTTGACCCCATATCTATGAGTTGGGACTAGTAAGAATTTGACTTTCATTAAAAGTCACATCGTATGGTAATTCTACCATATGCTTTTTCCTCTTTCAAAAAGCTATAGGAATCTCTGTGCAGACTATTCTTTCTAACTTTCTTTGTATATCAGGAAGATCTTTGTCCTTTTCTAATACTGATTCTAATATTGATACCTTTTTTTTAATCCTTTTATCTCAGTTTTTAATTGATTAATTTTAACTTTAAGCTCTCTAATAGAAAGTTCTATTATTGCTTTTCAATTTTTAAACTAAAATGGTCATTTCTAATTCTCTAAATAACAATTTTTAAACTATAATCTTCTTCTGATTCTTTGACCTTAATCTCATTTTGAGACAAATGAAGATATTTTTCTAACTGTTTTCTTTTTTCTTTTGGATTTATAATCTTATCAATAAGATCCAATATTAGAGTATCTTCCTTTGTAAGCATTAATAAGCCATTACTTTTGCATAAAACTTGATAATAGTTGCACTGATTGTTACAACGACTACCAAACTCATCCTCAAAGGTGGTTTCCTCCTTAAGAAGATCTACTTTAAGTCTAATTCTTCAAATTCATCTTTTGATAAGAAGATATTCATTAATCCCCTTTTAATGTCATCATTTATAGATAACTCTTGAATTTTTGTTTCATTTTACATTTATTAGAATAATGCTCTATTTTTTTTTTGCATTTATAACAAATAACTATTTTCTTTTTCCTTTTCTATGGAGTAGGCCTTTTTTTCTTTTAATTTTTTCTTTTTATAAAAGAATTTCTTTTGGGGTATGAGTTTATAAGCCCTTCATTCTGAATTTTTTAAGATATTTCATAGGTGGATAACCCATTTATTTATAGAAGTCTCTTAGGAGTTTTTCACCTTAAATTTTCTTATTTTCTTAACTACCTATGTAGTATTATTTCATTGCAAAGTTTAACTCCTTTAGCCACCACCCTTAACAACTAATTCTCTATAGGTATAACTAAAATAATTAATAACTCTACTATAATAGGATTTTAACCTATTTTTTTACTTTAGCTATCATCCCTAGTAAAAATTTTAGAAAAGAAGACATCTTTGTGCCACCTAAGGTGAGACAGATTCAAACATCTTAAATTAATAAGTTGCTCATATCATAAGTCTTATCTACCAATAAGGTAGGCCTATAGCAATAAAATGGTTGGTAATCATGTAAATTAGTGTATTAACACTATTAGCAAAGTGCATCTCTTACTTCTATTTTGTAGTAGTATTAAATATTTTAAAATTTTAACTTCTATTGATAAAATAAAAATCTCACTAGCTTTTAACTTGTCTAGTAAACTCATTTATTAATAGATCTTACTATTTGGAGTTAAGAATTACCTCATTTACATTTTACCAGTAGTAACAAATATCATCATATAATGGAGTAGAATAAGAATCTAATTTTCTGTCATTCCATCTAAATTTCATTCTACGATACTGCTACTATCGTATTGTACATAATTGTACTTAAGATAATATAATTTTGTAGGGATTTTATTAGAAAATCATTTTGTTAACGTCCATTCCTTCCTTCTTATAAAAAAGTGATAGTCCTTTTGAACTGGTTTTTTATTTTCATAAGAATATTTTTTGAATTTTGTCTACATAATCTTCAATTTCTAATTCTTCTTTTGTAATTTGTTCCTTTTTTCTAATATAAAAATATCCTTTTCTTTTAATCCAAGGTTTTTTTTAACCTTTTGATTATTTCATCGACTTATTTTATTTTTTCAAGATTTTATCCTAACATGTTGTAATTTATTTCTTCTAAGAACATTAGTTTAAATAATACTTTTTTTTTTGGCTTAACTAGAGGTTTCAGAGCTTTTTTAGCTACTTTTTCTATCTTTTCTTCAATTCTATTAAGTTGATTTCCTATTAACTAAATATAAAAATAGTATAATTTTCTTACTCCATAACAACAGTAGTAGAAGGCTCTGCTTTATATAGTGAACTATAACTTCACAGTCTTCTATTTTAACACTTAATTTTAGTGCATATGGGTGAATACTTAATCTCTTCCTCCTTTAATGTGGGATATTAGGATGAAGATAAAAGTCTTTATATTTTTGAAACTATTAATAAGGGTAGATGAAAATGTGAGAGAATTATTTTACTCCCTTGAAAATAATATAAAAAGAAATAATTTTTCTATGATCTTTAATAAAAAATAATGAGAAGTATGACATGAAATGCCATAAGATATATACTAATAGTATGGAAGATCTAGATATGTTTACTATTTGGAAAAAGTCACACAAATTAAGAAAAAACCTTTTCTAAATTTTTTTTTTCCCTCGAGTAATGTATGGTCCTTGAAAAGATATATCAAGAATATGTCATAAGAAAAGGAAATATGGTGAATA